>VOPJ01005913.1:360143-431417 GCA_014673585.1 Semibalanus balanoides
GGCAGGGCACAGGGCAGGGCACAGGGCAGGGCACAGGGCAGGGCACAGGGCAGGGCACAGGGCAGGGCAGGATAGATAGAGCAAGGGAATTTATGGACAACGACACTTCGGTTTTTCGCTTCCATCATTGCTTCTTAGCTTTAGCCATCAAGGGCACATTTCACCTCCGGGACGCAGTGATCCAACATCGAAAAGGGCTGCGTCCCGACGGATGGGGGCTGTGTCCCGAAATGGGACGCAGTCAATACGTTAAAATATGCCCTGCTTGGAACCACTCATCCGACCTATGGCACCCCACAGCTCGGGGAGGGTGGCAGGTTGCAGCGTCAGGGCGGATGCGCAGACGCTCGGGGGCGGGCCGTGGCCGCGCCGTAGTGGCGCCACCGTCCGCCTGGGCGACCTCTGCGGCTTGCTACCTGCGCGGAAAGCCGGTCCGGTACGCGAAGATGCGTGTTGAGAACGCGTCAGCAAGCGACGAAGCTGCGGCCCGTCGGCGGCCCAATATGAGAGCGGGGTTCAACCCTGAGGGGCGGCCGGCACATTGACGCGAAGGGCCTTTATGCGGACTCCAGAACTGGCGTCGGTCGCTCGGCAGGAACCTCGCGGCACAGGGTAGGGCTATCGACGCTTGGCGCGGGAATCGCACAGGTACTGACGCTTGGCGCGGGAATCGCACAGGTACTGGCGCTTGGCGCGGGAATCGCACAGGTACTGACGCTTGGCGCGGATAATGACGCTCTTCAGCCTGTTGCGACTGTGCTGATGCATGAGTCGTGCCTCTGGTGTCCTGCTCTCGGTCCATGCCTTTCGGGCGGCGTCCCTGTCCTTCATCGCCGCCGCAACCTCCGGGTTGTTGCGAAGCCATGGAGGAAAGTCAGGGCGTCGTCGGGTCACCATTATCTGAGGGCAGTGACCGTTGACGGCAGCATTCCAGACAGCCATGGAGGCGGCGAGCTTTTCATCTGCTGTCGCAGCGGCGTGGAGCTGTCCCCCGTTGGCCATCAGCAGGGTCAGGCACAGAGCGTCCCAATCGACGCGGCTCCAGGCCCGTGAAGTGACAGGAGCTGGGCGCGGGGGGGCGCTGCCGACAGAGCTGTGGATACCGAGCAGGAATTGGCTGTGAATCGCGATAGCGGTCCAGGGAGAACTGAAGGAGCGCATGCTGGGAACCGGAAATCGGTCAGGCTGGTTAAACATAGATCTGGCAACGCGGCGTGTGGTGATGTGCGGTGGGTTGATTATTCCAACCAGCTGCCTCATGGACACATCAAGGGGCCATTCTGATGAGGACTGTAGAGTCTACGAGCACTGCGCCGGCGTTCTCGAGGTTTCATCATGCGCGGGGGGGAGCCGATGTAGTCGCTAGCTCTAGTGCACCTATGGCAGGACC
Organism: Semibalanus balanoides; assembly: GCA_014673585.1. Classification (NCBI taxonomy): domain Eukaryota; kingdom Metazoa; phylum Arthropoda; class Thecostraca; order Balanomorpha; family Balanidae; genus Semibalanus; species Semibalanus balanoides. The sequence goes on from VOPJ01005913.1 coordinate 361,534, forward strand.
GCGACGCCGACCTGATGTTGTTCTGAGATAGTAGGCCCCGCCTGCCGAAGGCGCTGACCTGGCGCCATCCCCCCGCACCGAAGGACTCCAGACGCCGGGACCCTGACTGGAGCGCTGGGTGGTCCTGTAGATGAGCGCCAACGACTAGCAGAAGCGTCGACCTGCGCCGTCACAGAGAGCCAGAGAATTGACTCCGACAGCGGCCGGTCGGCGCCGCGATGTAACAGCTTCGTGACTCGTAGGTTGTCAGCAGGTCGGAGGATGGGCGACGCCGCCCGCCGACCGTGGTGTTTTATGGGTGTGCGGTTGAGCAGAGCGATCACTATGCTGTACCCGGGTAAGACCAGCACTCTGTTGGTCACGCCAGTTTGCAGCCACGTTTTTTATATGCACAAAATGTCCAGCCGTTGTTCGTCAAGTAGCATATTGACCGGATGAATGGAATAAGCTAGAATGATCGGATTGGCATTACAATCTTCAATAATGTTCTAACTATATTTTTCGTAACAGTTTTATGGCGGGCAACACCTAAATTGCCAGTGAGAGAGAGCAAAACATGACAAATTTGGAAAACACGAAAGTACAAACCCGAGGTGGTGGTCAGAAGAATTCAAAATAAAATGGAGTTCTTGATTGCATCGTAATCAGCATGAAATTTGGCACCCAAAACTCTTGTGCGCTAAGGCGTTGTGTGCAAACGGTCTAAAAGGGCCCGCCCTAATGTTGAGCTAGTTTGCCGAATTCCGAAAAAGGCGATATGAACGCAAAACGCGGTTATTGGCACCCGGAAGCTGCTCGAGCGGCGCCCAGCTTGCTGGATCGTAGAGCTATAAGTGGAGACCGGGCCAGGACCATTTTCCCATGTTTTTTTTTAAATAAATTTAGTCCCAATGTTTTGTATGAAGGGATTTCCGAGGACAGAACCCGCGCTAAGCAGAGCTTGTTGCGCAGGCCCTGACCGCTTCACCCGATGGCACATTCCTGCTGGTCGGCAGAATTTAGACGAAAGTTTTACGTGCCCGACATGCCTGGACACGGTCCGCCCCGCTCACTGACGTCACCTGACCTTCAGTGCGACCACTGCCACTGGACGCAGGCCATCCCAGTCAGGAGCAAATAGCGAGAGCCGAAACGAATCGAACCCGGGCTGCCACTACCAAGATAGGTCAGAAGTCCAGCGCTCTCCCACTGAGCTAGAGGGGCGGACTTTTCTCCCCCCGCCCCTCCAGATTCCAAAAGGGACCATTTATGCGCCGAAAAGTCGTTCTGACTGACTTCTGCCTCTCGCTGCTTTCAAACGATGTTCCACAGTCACCAGTTGTTTGTTACTGTTCGGTACATATTGATATGTATACAGTTATTATTATTATTTATTATATGTACCTACTATCCGTGGCGTAGCCTTGAAGAGGTCCTATGGGCCCTAGGACCCCGTGGCTTCAAGAGGGGTCAGCATATGTTTTAAGTTTGTCATCTTTTTACCTGAAATAGTGGGATAGCCGCTGATCGGGACACAATTTTAGCATTTTGGATCTATATGCACTACAGATAAAGTCACTTGGAAACCAGATTTAATGCTTCAAAGACTAATATGGGCCTTCAAAATACCAAAGTGGGCCGTATTACAGGTATTTGGTAGGCGTGAATCCAGGGAAGAGGGGGCTGAGCTGGGTCTCGCCTGTGACGCGCTCGTAAGGCGCTCCCGGAGGGCGCAACTCTTTGTATGCCCCCTCTCTGACCGAAATCCTGGATCCGCACCAGTTTGAGTGTCCTCAGTCAGTCTGTGGGGCCTTCAGTTGGTCTGTGGGGCCCTCAGTTGGTATGTGGGGCCCTCAGTTGGTATGTGGTGCCCTCAGTAGCCTGGGCCCAATCTTACCAACTGCCCAGTCTTACCAAATGCCGTGGATGGGGAATTACGGCATATTGGTGCGCCGGCGTGCAAAACTTCCGGGATGAGTGTTGTTGAGCTAATACTGGAGGACATTGCCTCAAAGTCTTGCATGACTGATTTCAGCCATTGATGTTAATGTTGACGCCTTGCACTATGATGCGATACTGTACTAGACAATAATGACGTAACCACATGTTTCATTGTATCCGTATACAATTTACTCATTGTTTTGAGGTTATGATATGCGTTAAACAAACCACCGATGTAATCTGGAGAGACCGGAAAAAAGAGCAGTCCCGTGCTCCGTTCTGGCATGGGTGGTGGTAGGGGGATGCACAGTATTGTCAGTATTGTTTCCCCATACCGCTAGCAGTTCCTTGTTATTCACTAGTTACCAAGGTGGACAGCATCGAACTGTGCCACTCGGGTCGAAATCGGTTCCTTTGTTCGGACTGAAGAAATGAAAATGCCTGGACAGACCTGCACGAAGACTCACCCAACACGCTGGGACGGACTTCGTCAAACGACTGCCCAGAATTAAACCATACGTCGCTGAGAGAATGAAACGCTAACGCGCATCACTGTTTCAGCGTCTTCAATTTTGAATGGTTCATTTTTTATATATTTTTTTACGTACAACGACATCCACAAAACATTCGGTGGCTTTTCATGCCGAGGTGACGATGAAAAATGACATAAAAAACTACTATGGCAAGGAGACGGATGTTCGATGTCGATGTCGTAGAATAGCCTTCCAATTCATTACGGGTCATTTCAACAACAAAATGTTACGTTTCTGTTCATCAATCTTGGCCAATATTGCTTTCTTTTCGCATGTTTCTTTTCGCGTGTTTGTACCAAGAGCTGGGAGGGTTGTTCTTTACACCCTTTTTCGCGATGTTCTTCGCATGTATCTGTTCGGCGTGTTTGTACAGCTGGAGTTTGTTCCTCTTTACACTAACTATTGAGTTTCGCTTTACTAGTCTTTCTTGGGTTTTTTTTGAGGTGATGTCCAGGTATCACGTGTTTCTTCCTGCAGAAGTTACTTGGTGTAATTCGCCGTGGTTTGTTGCCGCGCCGAGCATAGCATTAAGATTCGAGTACGCAAAATTTGGTAGAACAGAGATAAATATGGGTCAGTTTTCAATCAGATGGACAAGGTGAGCAGGTTGTTTGGTTGAATATGGTGGCAAATACATAATGACAAATGTGTTGGCTGATTAACGTGATACACATCATTTTGCATACAGATCAATATGTTCGCAGATATGATTTTGCATGTACAAAGGTTATTATTTATTAAAGCACTTGAATGTATGTGTACGTCATTTAGCAATAATATTGCGCATCCCTATGGGAAAAGCATTGTTTATTTCCTAAATTGCCCTCGGAGCGGGGGGGGGTGGGGCGTGCAGTGTGATGGAAGATTGGGACGGGACAGAGGACTGTTTTGGCTTATTGATTGAGGAGGAAGTGTTGCCCGTTCGTGTAGGTGGACCTCTATGGGGGGGGGGGTGCGATTCCCGGGCAGGCGGCGGTTGGAGGGCTACTATGGGGGGCAAATACAGTAAGTGACGCCTTAACGGCGAGGGACGACAGCGAGTCCCGAAATAAAGTCCGCGTCGAATTTATCACCCGCTCGAACGGAGGTTCGTCTTTGTGCAAAGCCATGGCATTCCTAGAATTATTTTCGCTGCCTGTTGTGGTTTGCCGTCGCAAATAGTCCGAACTAAATTCGATACTTTAAACTAAATATGTTTTGAAAAGCGTTAAATGGTAATAAATTTTGCAATTATAAGCATCCATGTGTCCAGGCAAAAAATTCTCATTTTGGGTGGGTGATTTAGATGGATTTGATTGCGCTTTGAGCCGCATCATTTTTATCGTTCTAGCAGGGCAACTTGTGGTTTTGAAGCTACGGCGGGTGTAATTACCAGGAAATATATAAAATCGTAAATAAATATTATGGCACAGATTTTAACAACCCTGAAATACTGCATGCAAACATAAATTTTTGAGAGGTGCATTTTAGAAGACGGTACATTGGTCTGATCAGATTGGTGTTTGTTTCATCGCTTCACGTGGCGATAGGGTGTCTGAGCAATGATGTGAATTTGTGACACGACGTCAGTAAAACTCAGGAATATTGGCTTTATATAACTTAGACCAGTAGGCTTGTGCTACGCTCCACGCGCCGCTGGTCGAGGCACACATAGTGCATACGGGCGGGGCCGGATGTTTTCCTACGTCGTCTGTGTTTTGAGCCCGTGTCTTTACGATTTTTGGTTGCGCGAAGATATGGTCCGGTATTGCAACGATGTTTTGCATGTAATTTTTTCGTGACGGAATCAGGGGTGCCACGTGCGCACGTGAAGTGTGACCTAGAGTTGTGGGACAAGTGTGTAGAAATCTGCCAGTGGTGTGGTCTCCAGCCTTTCCACATCAAATTTTAGCGTTTTATAAGTCCAAGCCGTTTCTCAGCTACAGCAGGATAAATACTTTCTGACACCCCTGACGCGGCATATGTGTCACGCCACGGGCGCCATGCTGACCCATCATCTGAGCAAAAACATGTAATAAATTGTCATAATGGCATTGAATGGGGCTATCAGATGGCGAAAACCGCTTGTCAATCGATGCGGATTCCAAAAGATTACAGCTTCTGAGCCAGCGTCGCGGTCTGGCCGGGCCCGGCCGGGCCGGGCCGGGTCGGGCCGCTTATATGTGAGAAAAAAATCCGGTATTCATGAGGTGGACTCGCTCCGCGCTTTCGCGCTCGCGTCGGGGTAACTAAATGGTTAAACGCTTTCCTATGTTTACTGGTTCACACCAAACTACTCAGAAATGCATGAAATTTGCTATTTGTATGTCTACAGCACAAAGGCGTCAATCTTAATGATTCTCGGTAGAAGCGACATGTTCGAGATAAGCCTCCGTTTCGGCTCGAGGCACGGCTGTCTGCCTCCACCTCAACTCACCAACTGCATACGGCTACCTCCGGCAGGATGGTCCGCAACTGCAGTTCCATGGCTGTCTTAGGTTGCCTTCCTGGTTTGGAGATTCATCTTAAAACACCTGTAATCATTTAGGTTTAGCTCCACAGAAAGCTGTTAAGTGGGCTCAAATCCAGATGCTGCCCCTCACTGAAACACTGCCTCAGAAACCTACTTGCAAATGCGACTGGTGCCCTTCAATTGCAGATACTTGAAAAGTGGTCTGTCGGATCCAGAGCTTGTATGGAAAGAGATCTAGATCATCCTTAGGATCCGTTTGGCTGTAGCAATCCGTTAAAATGCCTTTGAAGCTGCCGTTAAGATTATTGATTCTGGCCACAAGGTAGAATTCCACAATTTTAGTTTTCCGTAGATTTGTATTCAGTAAAAGTTGCATGATTTCAATTATGAGCGATATCTCTTTGAATGCGCCATATCACGTGGCTTTGATTTCGACGAATTTAACGTGATGCTGAATTTTTGACCGTCTAGAACCTCCTATTTTACCACACATTTCCATATTTGTCACCGATCTACCTAAAAACTTTACCGCAGTATCAATTTGGGGGGCGGGGGGGGGGCGCCCTGAACTATTGCTAAGAGTTGCGTCAGGCGACCATCAGAGGAAGCAGAAATGGTTATTACGGAAATATACTTAATTATTTAAAATCCTGTTAATGTTCAGGAGAATTTATATTAAATTGACTATCTATAAAATATTTTAAAATAAATTGCGTTCAATCAAATACATAAAAACAGAGGGTTAGGTAACCTGCAACTTGTCCATTACTATTTTGGAGCTAAGCAGAAGAATGCATTTGGTAATTTTCTTCCGTGACTTCTTTGAGGTCAAACCCAATCATCCCAATGTGCCCCCAGGGCATATGGCTTTTGTACAATAACTTGTCTTCTACATGAGGTAGAGTGATAGGGTTTTCACCATTCTGTTTCTATAATCGATTGTCATCAAGTGAAATAAAATTTAACATGATCTTGACATGACCTCAGGTCATGTCAAGTCATTTTTTGGATTTGACCTAGATAGGTCATCCGATATATGATTCGATGCGCCGTGACGAAAGAAACACGATGATGACAAAACCGTTGCTCTAGCTTTCATAAATTTAACGTCATAAGCAAAACACGTTTTCCGTGAAATAAAGCATTTTAACATTTGCTGACCTCTGGAGCCTAAATGATTGACCATATCTCAAATTTGAGGACGTGTTACTGAAAGAGTGTTTCGAGGGCATTTCATTTTTTTCGTAATGCTCCTAGCTATCTAATTTCCGAGGTGGCATGGATTATGTGAAGCAATGCTTAATTTACTCGAAATATGGGAAAATTTGACCTGTTTTGACCTTTGCTGACCTCAATATTGACCTAATACAAAATAATCGTGTAATTTCTCAAGTACTCTTCACGGCCTACCTAAAGCCGTTATCCGCTTCTCGCTACGTTGCGCAGTTTTCGAGATCTCTGGGGGGCGGTTATCCCCCCCGTCGGTTCTAAGTTGGCTCAGACCCCGTCGGTGCGCGGGTTAACATACAGATGCCCCCGGGACACTCCTGCATACGTCACAGGCAGGGGTGGAGCTTTATATCTCTTGGAGAGGACCTGTGCCCCCCCCCCCAATGATTTCAAATTATAACATTAGGCCTATGGCGTTGCATGGTAAGAACTGAGTTAAAATCTATCAAATGAACATTAGGGCCTTCCCCAGCGATTTCATAAAGTTCCGCTTGTTGTCACAGGTGTCTTGCCAGATCTAGTAGGAGCTAGATTTCAGCCCCCTGGTTATAAGTGCTTAAATTTACGAGCGTTAAGCAGACATGCTGTTTTTTGTTTTCTGTTGAACCTCGAGATTAAAAAGAGATGTGTTGACCGAGCCGCCCAAGACTACCTCACGGCTGCCTCATGGAAACTTTGATCGCCTGAACCATAGGATGTCACTAGCAGTCAAATAACTTTATTTTACATTACATATTTATTCTTAATTATTTTAAGTGTCGATTATTTTGAGGAATTTAGTTAAGTAACAATTTAGAAGATGCTTTTATTAATGTGCTGTTCAATAAATACATTGGTGTTTAGATATCCTGAAACTTGTTCATTGTTGTATGACATCATGCATTATTTGACGTCATGCATGTGTAACGGGGGTTTTCGACGAGCTTCTGCCGGCGAGGCAGATTCGACTTTGGACCCGTACAGACATAATTTCGTTTTGGAGGCAGGTCAATCATCGGTGAACCACATAGGTCACTGCACTACTAGGGCATGGGTGGTAAGGTTAGTTTGGTATTCAAATTTGGATATCTTAAAAAGATCTTCCTCTTCATTCGTGAGCCGCAAAGGGTATCCCTTGGTCTCAATTTAAAATGACACCCCTGGGTCCATCCCTGCCCTTCCTTGGTCCCAATGGATTTCGATTCCCTGCAATCCCATCACATGAGTTTCGGGAGCCCTTCAATGCCTATTTACATTTGCCCAATGTATAACACCATGCTGAGGTCCATCTCCCACTGGAACTAACACATTTATACATCCTTCCACTCAGACACTCTTCACTCATCCAATCATCGATCTCAAATCATACTAGCATTCAATGTCAGGTTGGACTACTGACCCTTTCCCTTTTTCCTATCCCCCAGTGGAGCGTGATGTTATATCCGGGAACGCAACCTGGCAAGGCTGGTTCATAATTAAGCCCCACCTAAATTTCTCTCATTTAATCGAAGCTTGATATATGTGATTTCCATTCCTAGCTTATGGAGATCCAGATTGATTTTAAATCTTCCAACCTTTTGCATTTTCCATTGCCCAGAATCGACCCCCGTTATATAATCCGAGCTAACCACCAACCACTATCCTTTCGTGGGCAGCTGCCACGTCGACAGGCGTTCTACGCACAAGGGCGCGGTCACGTATCGTCTTTGCCTCCTGTTCATATCTCCTGTTGGTCCATGTCTTGTAAATACCGAGGGAGATTTTGCTCTTGATAATTCCTGTCCCTTGTACCTTTCCTGTTATCCCTCATGACAGCCCCCGTCCACTACAATTCTCCCGTGCAAACTCGTGACCCCCCCCCCCCAATTGTCCACTACACTTCTCCCGTGCAGCCCACTACACTTCTCCCGTGTGTGCTTGTGATGTCCCTTTTCCACTACACTTCTCCCGTGCAGCCCACTACACTTCTCCCGTGTGTGCTCGTGATGTCCCTNTGAACAGACAGTATCCCTTTAAGCCTCCTACAAAGTGCGCAAACACATCCCAACCCCGTGATCTGCTATACCCAGGAATACTTACCCTCTTTACGTGCGGCGTGTTACGCTAATTTCAACAACACATGGATACGACCGACCGACCGTACGACCGACTCACAAATCTTAAAGAAATTAGACATACTGCAGGAAACTGGGATTCCAGTACAAAACATTTGAGGCGGGAAGAAATCGTATTGTGTATAATTCGATTAGGACACAATAGGATCACGCACTCCTTATAAACGGATCACGCACTCCTTATGAACGGATCACGCACGCCTTATGAACCATGATTCCCGTCCCGAGAGCAATGATTGTGAGTCACCTGCTGATTGAATCTCCTACCTATGAAGACCCTAGACGACGACTAAGTGCCCTGTGTCAGCAACATGGGTTGCCGATGGAATTGAGTTCACTTCTTAAATAAATGGCAACGCTGTATTTCTGAGACAAAACCGGTCCAGAAAAATGCATTAATTAATAATATTTATACATTTCAAATATTGATTTTTGTGACCTGAATTGGACCTTTGCTTGACCTTTACATCACGTACATTGAGTCAGATGGTATCATGAGGATCAATAACGAGTTCAACACGTAAAATGGTCTATAAAACATGTGTTGCATGACTTTCGTATAATTTGTTGGCATAGTGACCTTTTGTGACCTAACCTTGACCTTTTGTCAACAATCCCCCTTAACTCTTAACAATCCCCTTTCCAAAACAAGTGTGTTTGTTACTTGTTACGAGAGGAAGCCATTGGCATCTGATTGCAAGGTCCTGGGTCATAAGGTGACCTCTGAGGTCATGTCAAAGACCCAAATGTCATCAAATCGTAAATGTGTAAAAAATGAATATTAACCCTTGCCCTACGGGAACGTTTTTCACCTTCGCCCTACGGAGGGAGGGCCTGACAGCCCCCCCCCCCCTTGCTAACTTCCAAACCAAGCAACATAGAGCAACGCGGTAAAAACCAGCATGTTGCCTGTCATGTGAGGAATCCGATGGTTATCATTTTTTGGTTTTCAGGTCAACGGTGAACTTTCCAGGTCATTGAATGGCCCAAAATCGACCACATCCAAAATAGCGATGCTGGTCGGCCCGTCGTAATTAATAAAGTAATGAAATAAAATGATTTGGTTTAGCGTCAAGTTGTTGTCTTCTGAATTAGCTATCTGCACATATTAAATTTTTAGGTCTACATGGTTGTTATTGACTCTTAGGTCAACGGAATTTCACCATGATCTATTGCTATGGGCCGATTAGCATTAGCAACCACGGACTCTTTTCCAACGTCCAGGATAGCTATCAGAAAACCTTAAATTGAATATGATAAAATACAAATAAATGGCGGGTGTTCAGACCAGTTTGGTGGCTCCTGATTACAGAAAAGGTACTTATTTGTTCGTATCTGGGTCAACAAAAGTAAAAGTGAATTAAAAAATGACCGTCATAAGTTCTTACACTTAGGAAGCCATCACTCAGTCAAAAATAGAGATATTTGCCTTGCATTTTGTTTGGGTAAATTGTTTTTCATCAGTTTTCTCTCACATATATTCCGTTTTTAAAATATCTTTAAAAATGTTGATTTTGTGGGGATTTAAAAGAAATGGGGAGGTCAAAATATAAAAATACAAATAGAAATTGGCCAATATGAAAAAAACGTATGTCCTGTTTTTCGTTTGCATTGGTGCAGAAAAAAATATATTTTCTATGATTTCTCAAAACATTTATCGTGTTTTTTACAACATGACGTCATCAAAATGTCATTATCTCCAACAACTATGGAACCATTTTAACGAAAATTTGGAATGGTGCTATAATGGTGTACACTTCAGTTACTGAATTTCAGAAGGAGAATGCGCAGCATGTGTTTAATGGTTATTTCCAAGAAAAACCTATGGGGGCCTGTCAGCCTGGGGCCTGTCATCAGGGGGCCCCGTAGGGCGAGGGTTAATCGAACTAAAATCGTAAGGGAACATCTTAGAATGCTAAATATACGCCAAATGCAAAATCAACATCACAAAATGACCTAAAAACTGCCAAATTAAAAAAGGTCATGTCAGGTCATCTGAGGTCATTGACCTCGGTTGATCTTTGGAAGCGTATGACACTAGTGGAACATATAACTATGTCAAATGGATCCCAGCTTTGAAATCAGCGTCACAAACTGCCCTAGAAACGGGCAATGGACAAAAAGATATCTGAGGTCATCGAAGGTCAGTGACATCGATTGACCTCTGAAAAAGGCAATCGAGATCGCAATCTCTGAAAAACCCACAACTGTCACCTAGAAACACCTGTGCATACGGTCCTGAACAACACACACTCGGAAACTGCACATGTTTCGAGGGTCGATACTACGGGACGCCAGTTTCGCCAAACACGACCTTGAGAAACAGGACATGAGTCATAAAGGTTAGAGGTTCGAAATTTTCACAGTTTGTGTCAAATTGTTCCAAAGTAAGGTACTGAAAGTTTCATCGCGATCGGATGATAGCTTTGTGAGCTATTCTGAAAAAGGGGTATCATCCCCCCCCCCCTCTACCCTCATACACTGGTGAGGGTTAAGCCCATGCGGATGTTTATCATATCTTTTAGAGCACTCAAGGTGATCATGGTTGCAACCAAAGGCTTTGAATGGAAGTATGACCAATAAACTCAAATAGATCGATCCTCGCCTTTGACCTGACAAGTGAAGTTACCAGTGACCTCTAAAAAACACAAATTAATTTACGTCAATTAAATTTCCTAGGCTATCGATTGCCGTTTAATTCAGCGCTATCGTCCTATTTTAAAAACGGCGGCTAAAACCATCACCCCCTCTCCCAGTGAGTCGTCTTACAGAAATTACCCAAGTAACTGCCACGGTTAAGCAGCATTTTTGTAAATCAAGCCGATATACACGCAGTGTTACTTAGTTGAAAAAGAAGAAAAAAATCAAGCATTTTAGCCCAGCAGTACTGGGGTATTTTTCTATGAGACAGGGTTTCGATTCTTGACCGGTTTTCGCGAACAAAACCAGCCCAAAATTTGTGTTTGTGTTTCACTACCAAAAACATCCTGTCCGGGCCAGTTTTGCATGAGGAAGTATAATCTGGAATCGAAAATAGCAAGACATCAACCATTTTGTTTCATCCCGTGAAGGTTTATCCCTAATCACTTCTCGTCTTCGCGGAGTTGCCATGTTAAAAAACCCACAGTTTTTGCAAAAGGCGTTAATTCGGCAGGAAAAACAATGGTTAGTAATCAGATGTTCAGTACAATAAAGCTGTGTGCTTTTAGCGATTTACCGCGTTTTGTAAAACTGTGGCTTTTTAACACGGAGAGGAATGTGATTTTTTCATTGACCCTATAGATTAGACAGCTGACGATCGGCAATCAAAAGCGTGCCACATATGGGAAGCAGTGAGGAGGCAAACTATTTTTTGCGGCAAGTGCCGTACCATTGTATTTCCTATTCAAGGGGGCTGTTACTGCTGCGAAAACTGTGTGGACTATTTACAAGAAGTTGTTCGGCAATCGGTTGCAAAAAGAGGCAAATGATCTGCCGAGAAATGGAAGATTGACTTCATATGTAAAGTAATTTGCTATAGAACGTTAGTTATTGGATTGTTTTCGGTGAGTAGACAGGCGCCATATTTGTCATTCCTTCATTTTCGCTATTGTGACTGTACCATTTTCAATTCGCTATGTGATGCACGCTGAAAATACCAGCTTCATGTTTAGTGACCGGTTCTGATCACATGATGAGGGTTTTAGAAAATACTTTACCAATACGAGTGAGTGAAAACGCGAAGTGTCGAACGAGCGTAGTCTTACAGATTGGGTCAAAATCCATTTAATTTTGCTTGAATACATCTTGCCTTGCTGTGCATGCATGGGCCCATCACTGCACGATTATGCAACAATATTACACTTAAATTGTATTCGTTAACTAACATATGTATAGGGTTATACATGAAAAATTTTAACCACAACTGCAGAAACGTTCACCATTATAGATAAAACAAAGTGCAACTGCACATGCTTTGACTTCGAATTCACCTCCGCAGTTTGAAAATCAGAAAATAAAATAAATGAGACGATACTGAAAGTGCAGGTAAGTGTTGTTTGACTAATTGCAACAAACAACAATTGCTTTCAGTTCCGACACAAATGCAATAACTCGCTCTGTTCTTGTTCATGTCATGCATCTTTACTAGGCCTTAGGTCACCGATTTGCCTGACCTGACCTCTAGTCACCATTTTAAGAGCCAAAATCAGAGATAAACCAAAATGAGGTAATGATGCAAATATGAAAACGCTGAAGGTTTCGAATCCATCATTCAACCACTGTGCTGTGACCACAACCGTAAGTGTCATTTTGGGCGTTTTTGGCGGAATGCTATTCCTATGTGGCAATGTAAAACGCTAATGAAGAGATATGCTCTGCGTTCGCTGTTCTTCATACGGCGAAATTATGCAGTGGAGCGGAAAGCTTAGTGCATTCTTGAGGCAGAAGCTCGAAATGGCTCCAAATTTGAAAAGCCGTTCAAAGAACTGTCCTTAAAGCGCCAGAAGCCCAAAAATTGTAATCGGAGGTCATCGGAGGTCATGACCTTGGTTGACCTCAGAAAAAAAGGTCAGGTCGAAAATGTCCACAATCTCAGCAGAAGACACACCTTCACCTGGAAACATCTTTGCCATTGCACTTAACGTCAAGCACTCGAAAACTGCACATGTAACCAGGATCATACTACGGGGACGCCCATTTCGCCTGGCATGACCTTGAGAGAGAAAACAGGTCATGGTCACGGGTCATGCAAGTTGAAGTTTCTAAATTCCACAGGTATGTGTCAAATTGTTTCAAAAAGTAGGATACCTAGAGTTTCATCGTGGTCAGTAGCAAAACTTCGTTGGAGTTATTCGAGGAAAAAGAGCGTGCATCCACCCCCTACCCGGCGAGGGTTAATTCTCACCATACACAGCAGCTCCTGCATGCCTCCATAGTTCTCATTGTTCGTTTTACTCATATTACTCGAGTTGGAAATCCTGCTATGCTCAGATTGATCCATTTCATTACCATTTCTTTCAACGCTCATTCAAAAGTTCCCCTTCCGCCATAGGTTAAATATGAAGGAATGCCTTTGCCCTCACATATGCAGCGCTAGTTCATCCAGGCGGGCACTCTGCCGGTTGCGGCTAAGCTTAAGCGTAGCCGTCTAATCCTATAGGAGGTCAATGGATTTTTTACAAGTAAAAGTCGACAACACGCGAGCACAAAAAAAAAATGGACCACCAATATAGCTCACAAAAGATGGACAATGCCACCATTTTGTTCCTGAGGCTTTGCTCAATCGATTCATGTTAATTTTTTGCTATTTACAGCCCGGATAAGTGTTGTAGAAGGATTGTTGTATGGGAAATGGTTACTAAATTGGCCTATTTGAATACAGTTTTTACTAGTCGGTTCGGCTAAGATCTAACGCAGCGTCTAAATAAAATGAGATGAAGTAATTAAGCCGATATGATCTGAAAGTAAATTGAAAAAAAGAGAATGAGCATATTGCGAACTCCGCAAAGCGTATAGTGGTAGTGCTACCGGCTCTTCGAGTTGGGCGGCCAAATATTTTTTACCCTGAAAAAAACGCGTCTTTGCTCATTTTTTCGTCTTTTCGCTGAATTATTATACTCGGAGTGAATATATGCAAAATTTTGAGATCTGTCAAATGAACGTCCACATACATCCAACATTTGATGTCAAGTTTGTCAAGACTTGGTTAAAAAACTGCGCGGCATATTTTTTACATCGTGTCCGCGAAATCGTCATGAATCCAAACCCTGTCATAAACGCGACTTACTGGGGCCTAGTTTTTACCCCTCCCCACGCCCCTTGAGCTCCGTGCAAACTGGAAACGTGAAATTTATCTGTTTTGCACGAAGGATCTACTTAATCGATATACACCGATACATTTTAATTATAAGAAGACTATTTGGTATCGTTATATGCTTACCTAGTTTCAGCAGAGTGGGCATCTTACTAAAATATAGTTCCTTACTCGTTTCTCCGTTACTCATAAAAAGTATTCCGTACTCGTTACTCCTTACTTTGCGACAAATTGAACGGAAGTTACTTTAGTCCGTTACTCCGTTACTTTAGTTTAGCCCGCGCCCCGCTACGGGGGCAAAATCTGCTCCCTCCCAGATTTTCTCGATAACTCAGAAACTGTGTAAAATATTGACGTGTAACTTACATACAGTACCTTCTTCAACATCATGTCTACGTCTTTTTACACAATTTTGAAGAAATTGATGGGAGATAATGGCTTTGGGAGATAATGACCTTTTAATGACGTAACGTCATGCCATTTTAAGGAAGAAAAAGGATACATGTTTGACAATTCGTAGAAAATCAAATTTTTAAGAACGTTGTCAAAAAAAGTCCAATAACATTTTCTTCAAAATAGCTGTTTAGAATTTTAGATTTTTTATCCCTAAAAAAATAAAATATTTATTATTTCTTCGGCAATTTTGTTTTCATTAAACCAATTTTGGAATAGGGGGAAGATATTGCAAAATGGAACACATGTGTGAGAAAAAAGTATGGACGATACCCAAACAAAATTGCAAATAAATGTCTTTATTTTACACCGACTTATGGCTCACTAAGTATAAGTAACTAATGACGTCATTTCTTGTATCTATGTTTTTTTGCATTTTATTAACCAGATAGAGACAAATTGAATTCATCACTGTATTTTTCGACAAAAACCGGTTCTAGAAACCATAACAAACTTTAATTTTATAATATCAATTTCATTCATAAAAAATCATCAAAATCAAAATCAAAAGTCTTAACTCATAAGACCTGACCTTGGCCAATATAGTGTCGGGTTGTGAAAATGGTTGCTAATAATGTTTTGGTCTCTGCAATATCTAGAGCATTTGTTGACGCTGATTTCAAATTTGGCATTGCATTTTACAAATTTGTTCCACTGGGTCATTTTTCTTACACAGTCAACCGAGTCACTGCTTAAAGGAGACACGGCCGTCTGCCACCTTCCCAAAAGTTCTCAAATGTACGCTGCTTGTGGTGCTAATATGAAGAAATTTGCTGGGTGATGCGAACACGGATTATGAAAATGTTTCTCACCAAACATTGATCAATTTTACATGAAAAATGTTTAATATTTGGGCTGATGACGTTCAATAGAAGATTTGGGGGACAAAAAACCTCACGCTGCCATAAGTATACTAGGAATGGCTAATGCTAGCCAAAGGTAAAACAATCACTGTAAGTCAACATTTATAAAGACGAGACTACAACATCGCTCAGGGCCCCCATCAATACATTGGGACTCATAGGATGTTTACAGATGTCAAAACCGAAACTCGAATTTCTCTGTGATTCGACCTCAGTGTTGTTTTAACTACCATACATAATGCAATGCCAAGCACGCAAAATGGCTATCTCAACTCAAATATAAATGTTAAAGCGTGGGCAGTGTCCCTTTAAAGATGACCTAAGATGTGACACTCGTTCGTAAAGAGCATCGCTTTATATGCTACTTATATTTTATCCACTAGGGTCCGTCCTTTTCACACCAGCCCATTATCTCAACACAAAATTAAAGGAGTAACGGAGTAACGGACTTGATTTTAAAGTAACGGAAGTTACTCAGTCCGTTACTTGTTTTGAAAAGCAACGAGATCGTTACTCCGTTACTGAAAAATGTAGTTCCGTTAGTAGCGGAGTAACGGAGTAACGGAAGTTGCCCACCACTAGTAGTTTGTAGATGCAGTCAAAGTTTAGGTGGTCACGCTTGAATACTTGGAAAGGATGTTGCAGAAACTGAGCCAACCTTACTTGTACTGGTCCTCCCGAGTAAATCCGGGGAAGTCATAAGGCGGTGATGGCGGTCGTCTGTGGACCTCCTCTTTTTCCTCTTCCTGAGGCTGCTGAGCCTTGTCCACCATGAACAGTTTTCCCGCCACTGCTGCTGCTACTACTGAGGGCAGCAGCCGCTGAAACGAACCACCGCACAGTAACACTGTTAACGCTGTTTCAAAACTGAGGTAGAGGCTGAAACTAACCACCAAAAATAACACCAGCAATAGAATGCCGAACGATTGTATGATTACCTTCAAACAGCCCATTACAAATTCCAATAGACAACTTTAATCTGGACCATTTCTGAAAAACATTGTGAAATATTGAGTATAATAATGAATAATGACAGAGACTTCTGGTTATACAATATTATTTATATAATATGAGACCTGGACATTACGTTATTGCTGTAAATATTTACATTTTAAAAGATGTGCCTTTCTGTTCGAAAATTCGTCCCGAATGTCAGGCATATTCAATAATAAATGTCGGAAAATACATATCGGATAGTCCCCAAATCGAAAAAAAATGAAAGTAATTCTTTAACAAGGTTTTAGATTCGGAGCTGTCATACTGGGCGCTCGCTAAAAAAAAATCAGACCGACGTGTCTGACTGTCTGTCGAACACTTTGGCTCGTAAGCCGGACCGATTTCGACGCGGGCGGCATCATTCGATGCAGCAAAGAGGCGGACAGATGATGCTGCCTGTCGCGGGTGTATCAGTGCCAAGTACCGCCAAGCGTACCTCCCGAGTTCACGAGATATTTGGCAGATATGTTTGTTCCAGATATTTTGTCATTTGTCATTTATTGAGGAACCATCCACATCGTGGCTATTACGATTACTTTACATGCATGTGGTGAAAACAAATGTGGTACACGACACAATTAAAAACAGTTTACATGGGCATCGATAGAACATAGCTTGGCGGACTATTTGGTGGTGCTCGCTCCCGTCACGCACTCGGTTCCTGTCATTGCGGCTACAAATGCGCGCCTGGACGGAGCGGCTCTCACGGCTGGTGGCAGTGCATTCCACGTGCTGACTGCTCGGTATGAGAAGCCCTTCTGGGTCCGAGCCAGTCTACATTTTGGAGAGAAGATCCTCCGGCTCGGCAGCCCTAGTGCTCCTGGCCGATTACGCCCACACTCTTTATAACATGCTACGCAGCGCTTTAGCACTGTTCAAACTACTCAGGCTTTGTGCACGTTGGGCCAGGTGTGTCGGGCGACCAGGGCCTCTATTCTCTCCCACCCGAGAGATGCAAGAGCGGCGGAAATGTGTCACTACGTCGCACGCGGTGACGAGCCGAGCGCAAAGTCAGGCGACCTCTTGAACGCGATGCAGACGGCACTGGCGCCCCTCCCCAGACGCGACAGGCAGTACAGGATATGAAGGAAAAACGTGTGTTTGACGAAATTAGGACGTCAGGAGGTGAGGTGATGCGGATTTTATACAGAGATGCAATGATGGCATTGCACCTCCGTACCACCATGGATACGTCAGAATCCCAGTCGAGGTGCTGGTCGAGGAGGACTCCCAACACTTTGACGGTGGGGTATGGGATGACGGTCGAGCCCGAGACGTTGATGTCGAAATTGTCGCCATTTTGAGCGAAGATTTTGTACCAATGAGAGTAAAGTCAGTCTTGTCTGGATTCATTGTTTAGACTGTTAGTCTTTGAAAACCAATTTGAAGGCCGGTGGATTGGACTCCTCAACCCGCACTCTGAGGTCGGATAGGCCGCTGGGTCAGGAAGAGAGTGTCCAGGAGTGGGTAATCCATCGAGCATAGGATTAGAGACGGCACGTGGGGAGGAAGGAGGACAGGTCGTTGATGAATATGAGGAAGAGGATGGGCCCGATGATGGAGCCCTGGGCCACTCGGTGGGTGAGCGGAAGAATGGAAGAGCCGCCTGTCACAGTCTGCTTCCGCTCGCTGAGGTAACTCCAGAAACAGCCTGTCGACTGGATACCACACCATCCGAGTTTTGCGAGGAGGACGCCATGGTCGACGCTGTCGAACGCTTTACTGAGGTCGATCGTTGTCAGCGACGCGACATGACCTCTGTCGATAGTCTGACTGATCCATTCGACAGCATCGAGCACGGCGTCTTCTGTACAGTGGTTGGGTCGGTATGCATATTGCATAGTAGAGAGCACGTGGTTATCAAACAGATACGATACGAGTTGGAGCGAGACAACTGAAAAGACGAGTTGGAGCCCCAAAACCTTTTCAGCAATTTTCGACAGAACTGACAGAATCGAAATTGGCCGAAAGTTGTTAACATTGGCTCGGTCGCCGGACTTGCAGATGGGAACAACACGCGCGATTTTCCATGCAGTGGGAAACACCTCAGTGACTATGGAGTAGTTTATAAAATGGAGTAAGTGAGTACCTATGACGGGGAAACACTTATTGACTGCGAACAGAGGCACATCATCTACGCCAACCGCCTTGGAAGGCCACTCATCCGACCTATGCACCCACAGCTCGGGAGGGTGGCAGGTTGCAAGCGTCAGGGCGATGCACCAGACTTCGGTGGCGGCGTCGGCCCGTTAGAGGCGCCACCATCTGGGCGACCTCGACTTGCTATGCGCGAGCCGACGGACGCGAAGTGCTACGTGTAAACGCGTAAGCGCGACCAGCTGCGTCGTCGGGGCCCGATGAACTCACTGGCGGCCGGAACGCAAAGGCTTTTATGCGGCTCCATGAAACTGGCGTCGGTCGCGTCGTCAAAGAACGCAAAAGGTACTGGCGCGGATAATGACGCTCTTCAGCCTGTTGCGACTCTGCTGATGCCTGAGTCGTGCCTCTGGTGCCTTTCGGGCGGCTCTCGGTCCATGCCTTTCGGGCGGCGTCCCTGTCCTCCATCGCCGCCGCAACCTCCGAGTTGTTACGAAAGGCCCATGGACAGTCGGGGCGTCGTCGGGTCACGTGATCTGGAAGCCAGTAACCGTGGACAAGGCAGCATTCCAGACAGCCATGAAGGCGGCGAAGCTTTCATCTGCTGTCGCAGCGGCGTGACGTTCCCAGTCGGCATCAGCAGTCAGGGCACAGAGTCCCAATCGACGCGCTCCAGGCCCTGAAGGACAGGAGCTGGGCGCGGGGCGTGCCACAAGCTTGTCCAAGCCAGATTGGCTGGTGATCGCGATAGCGTCGGTAGAACTAAGGACGATATTGGGACATCGTCAGTGGTTTAAACATAGACAACGACTGTCCATCGTTGTGGGTGGATTGGGTGGGTTGACCACCAGCTGCCTCAGGGACCCAGGTCATCATGATGGACTGCAGTCTACGAGATGCTGGCTTCTCGGTGTTCATCATGTCGATGTTGTAGCCGTCCATGGCGACGACCGGCTTGTTGGTGGATATGGCCGCCTGAAGCTGCTGCTCGATCAGCTCCAGACCCCGACTGACTGACGCGCCGGATGGACTGTAGATGGCGCCAACGACTACAGAGCGTCGCCCTGCGCCCGTCACAGAGAGCCAGAGTGACTCGACAGCGGCGTCGGCCCGCCGATGTCCCAAGCTTCGTGGACCTCGTAGGTTTCACGGTCAGATGGCGACGCCGCCGCCACGTGGGTTTATGGGTGTGCAGTTGAGCAGAGCGGTCACATCTGGCTATGCTGTACCCGGGGAAGACCAGCACTCTGTTGGTCACGCTTGTTTGCAGCCACGTTTCCGATATGCACAAAATGTCCAGCCGCTGTTCGTCAAGTAGGATATTGACCTCGTCCATACGTGGCGCCAGTAAGCGGGCGTTGACGTGCCCAATGTTGTAGAAACGGTTCCCTTCCGTCGGCAGGCGTTAGCGGCGGTGCTGAGACGCCGCATCTGCAGAAGGCTCCTCCTAGGTGGCGTTGTGAGNTCACGGGTCAGGATGGCGACGCCGCCGCCACCGTGGTGTGTTATGGGTGTGCGGTTGAGCAGAGCGGTCATATCTGGCTATGCTGTACCCGGGGAAGACCAGCACTCTGTTGGTCACGCCCTTGCTTGCAGCCACGTTTTCCGATATGCACAAGAATGTCCAGCCGCTGTAATCCGTCAAGTAGGATGATTGACCTCGTCCATACCGTGGCGCCAGTGAGCGGGACGTTCGACGTGACCAATGGTAGTAGAAACGGGTTCCCTTCCGTCGGCAGGGTGTTGTTAGCGGCGGTGCTGAGACGCCTGCGTCTGCAGTAGGCTCCTCCTATGTGGCGTTGTGAGGGTTGCGTGATCGTACCGCGGCAGGACCGCCGTGGTCGCCGTGGGCTGGATCCCTGTGCGGGTGAGGGCACAGGCGTGGCCTAAACCGCACGGGGATCGGGTCACCACTGACATGGTCCGGTGTTGTTTGGCGCCCTACACGGCGGGACGGTGCCCCAGCGCCCATAGCGGTCTGTTGGTCGCCGCTTGACGCGGCGACTCTCGCCCGCCTCTACAGCCACGCCGTGCGCCGTCGGGGGCGTGTCCCCACCAGCATTGGCCGCCCGACATTGTTTGAATTAGCCGGGTGACGCCCCTGTCAGCGGTGTTCCCCCGTCCGCCACGGTCCCCATAGCAAACAGGCCTGGGGTGTTGGACGTGATGAAGTGTTTCCGCGCCGCACAGCTCATATGAGTCCGTCAGAGAAAATTAGTGATTTGGTTTCTTGCAAATTTCTTCAGCCAGCGATGAGCTATATGCAAATAAATAACACTCTCGCACTCTCACGGCGATTTTGATGTTGGCTTCATCAAAATAAGTCTTTCTGTCTTCAAAATACATCCAACGCAGATATTCAAGCGAGCGGTTTTAAAATTACAACGGAAATATTTGCAAGACGTATTATATATGCAAGACGCAAACTCACAGATTTGATGGCAAGTACACAGAGGTGAAGCTCAACCTTATGAACCCGTAGAGGGTTATTTCACTGATAAAACTTCTGTTCCACTGAAAACACAATAACACTGTGGAGCGGCCGGGGGTCGCAGTGGAGCGCGCCGCGCCGGCTGAAAGGTGCGGTTACCCCCCTAAATACGCCCCTGTGAATGGTGATCTATCAGACAATTGGTGTATGCCAAAAATAAAGTAGAACACAAGTAACAGGTCGGTTTTCGTAAAGCCACCTTTCAGCTTTGACCCTTTTGCATCTCATGTGCAAGGTTGTATAAATATCCAGAAGGGGACACTAGAGCCAAGTTGACTCGAAATGCTCATTTTAAACAAAACAAATATGTAAAGTAAGTTTTATTCCCTTGATAGTTGCATTTTTGACAACCAAACAACAATATGATGCAGACCGAGCAAAAAAGAGAAAAATTGTCATTTTCGTCCTCAATTGAAGATGAACTTGTCTACAAAGAAGTTGCGTCAAACTGCTCTTTCCAGGAAACATCATCCCGTAGTTCACAAAACCACACCAGATGTTCTGCCCTGCGAGTCAATTCAGGTGACGCGTTCGATCGTTACCATTTGTCTTGCTACATTCGTAAAATCTTGAAGGGCTTTTACCGACACGTTGCACATTTGTAGCGTTTACTTCCTAACCGGTTGTGACGGGTCCGTTGAGTTAACATCTTACTGCGGTCGTCATATCAGTAAAGCTTCTTCCATAAGTGTATCAGGCGGTGGTAGCTGGTAATACTCGAAAGACAGATTGTACTCGGAAGACAGGTTATAGTAATCCGAACAGTTAACATTGTCATGCTGTCGTCTCATCTTTAGTGTGAATTCGGCAGTGCTGGCGCAGAGTACTCAAAACAGCAAACATCTTTCCGCAGTCGTCACATCTGTAGGTTTTTTCCCCAGTGTGAACCCAATAGTGCTTGGTCAGATGCCCCAGTTGAGTAAGCGTCTTCCCGCAGACGTCACATCTGTTTGGTTTCTCTGCAGTGTGTATCAAACGGTGACGGGTTAGAGAAGAACGCGCAGTAAACATCTTCTTGCAGACGTCACATCTGTAGCGTTTTTCCCCAGTGTGCGTCAAATAGTGACGGGTCAGATTGTTCTGTTGAGTAAACGTCTTCTCGCAGACGTCACATCTATAGGGTTTTTCCCCAGTGTGAATCAAAGTGTGTCTGGTAAGACAACCCTGTTGAATAAACGTCTTCCTGCAGAAGTCACAACTGAAGGGTATTTTCCCAGTGTGTATAAAACAGTGCTGGGTTAGAGATTTCCGATGAGCAAACGTCTTCCCGCAGTCGTCACATCTGTAGGGGTTTTCTCCAGTGTGGATTAAACTGTGACTGTTTAGACTGATCTGTGAAGATAACATCTTCCCGCAGACGTCACATCTGTGGGATTTTTCCCCAGTGTGTATCACACTGTGCCTGGTCAGAAGATGCTGTTGAGTGAACATTTTCCCACATACATCGCAGCTGTAGGGTTTTTCTCCAGTGTGCGTCAAATAGTGACGGGTCAGCTGGCCCAGATGAGTAAACGTCTTCCCGCAGACGTCACATCTGTAGGGTTTCTCCCCAGTGTGAATCAAACTGTGCCTGGTCAGATGGTGCTGTCGAGTGAACATTTTTCCACAGACATCGCAGCTGTAGCGTTTTCCGTCTCTGTTGATCCCACGATGTATAGTCAGCCTTTTCTTGCCGCCAGTTGTACAATGATCACGTTCATAATTATCTCTGCCGTGCCAACCGATTTGGTCCTGACTTCGTTTGACGTGCTCAGTTTCCCATTCAGGTTCAGAGCAGCTGTTGGTGCAGTGTTTGGTGAGTTTGGTAAGACCTGCAAAAGACGTTGACGATCAGTAGCATTCAGAGGAGGCAGCTGACATCGTCGGTTCCCCTTTCGCTCTACGATATTGAATACAATAATGTGTATTAAAAGACAACATGTAATTATGTATTATGACATAGATGTCCAAACTTTACATTATCCGAACTGACTGATCTGAGGCTCGAGTCATTCACAAATAACTTGCAGGTGTTCATAAATGGTGGGGATGTGACTTAACCCTATTCCTTGCGGGGCAGATTCTGCCCCCCCCCCGGTAGTTTTCGCAAACCACTTCTAAACCGCTAAGCCTTGAAACATTTTAACTTTTCTTCCTAGATTTAAATGACGCGTGTTGTTTCAATTTTTTGGGAAAAAACGGTTAAGCAGAGGCGGCGCCAGATTCATGTTTTTGGGAGGCCGTTACGAATGCAGTTGTGCGGAGCATAGGGGAGAGTGCCCATATTGCGCCCCCTTAAGCGAAAACACGTCATGTGCTTAGCATATATATATATATAAATGCAGCTTCAGTACGCGATCCGGACATTTTTCTAGCAAAATAACCTCATCATTTAACAATGGGATCATTTTTATGGTAGCTGTAGGATTTTTCGCAGACCCTTGCAAAAGGCGCATATAGGCACATCGGCCCTAATTGCACCAAATGGGACCGAGCGCATATTTAGGTGACTTACTTTTCGCCAATGTATTTAACATGTGTGTTCGACTTTTGCAAATACTACGAAATGAAAACCGTTCGGTTTCCTATATGTGTGTAAGTTTTTTTGGAAAAACGAAGTTCCCGTACCGGTTGATTTATGTGGGGAAAAGTTGTTTTAAGTGTCCAGGGTCAACATACCGAACGGAAGGTTATTACCAACGGTTCAAACTAACAGGTGGCCTTTAGAATGACGGTCATGGGCCAAAGCTGTTTAGTGCCGCTGGAGCAATATGTATGGCGCGATCTGGCCGGACTTCACTGCAGTCCGGGAAACACGCAAATATTGCGGACGTATTTAGTTTTTGGAATCTGACTTTTTTTGCTATAAGAATTACCGAAATGCAATTGCGCTATAATCCTAATGTGCTAAACCATTTCAGCTTCTTCCTATTCACATTAAAAAACCATAAAGTTGCAGTAACATGCATGTTCTAGATAGAACAACACAAATTTCGAAAAAAAATGACTTCCCTGAACAGGCGACACTGACTTGCTTGGCGACAGCAGACCGGAAAATAATGAAGTTAGTGGATGGGGATTATAATATGCAACGATAAATAATATAGAGGCTGACTATTTTTGGAGATATTGACATGGGCGGATTTAGAAAACCTGGCGCAGTTTGGGCACTCTCCCCTACTTCCTTCGTAGTTTGCGGTGCAATAAATGCGTGAGAAACAATGTCACTGCTATATACATTAGGGTGGAGCGAAATTAACTTTTTTGTTAAGTGTTAATGGTTAAAAAGTGGCCTTAGGTGTCTGAAGCAAAAATTTGGGCTCGATCTGTAAGGCGTAAATATGATTTCCTAGAGAAGATATGATGCCATTTGAACAATTTTTCGCGTCTCTGGGCAGACTCCGTCCAATTTGAAGATCAAAACATCACCAACTGTGTGATAAAGTTGTATTTATGGAATTTTCGAATCTTCATTACCGATGTGTTGAGATTTCACACCAATACTCTCAGACGTAAAGGCGCAATTCAAGGCTCCTCTCTCCAGTACCTACACTGTCCGCTACTAGCACCATCTATTGATAAGTATTGTAAGTTCTGCGTAAAATGCGAATCCCGTTGATTTTAGCTGGGAAATGCCACTGTATTTAGAGAGGTAATGACAAAATATAAGCAAATGACAGTTTATTATTATTTTCCGCACGTGATAGGCGATACAAAGGTCAGTTCCTCTGACACACAGCTGGTACCTACAGACGTCGAAACGCTTTAGTCGGCAAACAGCGCTAAGTGTGATATTAGATAGCAAACATACTTCAGCTTATCTATGTGATAGATGTGTCATCTAAGAACATTCGAAGCACTTCATTTAAGTTGCATAGCACTGGAAACGATTCATTGCAAGTTCATACAAACATGGGACAGGCAAATGTCAGACACAGTGATTTCTCAGACGTCAAAATCTGATTTCAGATTGAATGCCGTTCTGAATTTCCTGGAGGCCCGTCACACCACGACGCAAGTGTGCCGTCGCTCCTGATCATACTTACATGCAGGGCTGCGGAGTCGGTCGGTTGTCAGGTGACTCCGACTCCGACTCCGACCCTCCGGAGTCGACTCCGACTCCGACTCCGAGATCGACTCCGAACCTTCACCCAGCCCCGCGGATAGCGAATCTAACGCCATCCAAAGATTTGCTTATATCTTGAAGTCGGTTGTAGATATCGTCCCCAAATCGTGTATATACGCAATGGTCTATAAATTCATCACTTTTCAGAATACAAATAAGTAAAGTTATTTGGGGAGTCAGAGCCATTTTGTTGAGTCCTGCAACCCATTTTTTATGCGAAAAAAATGACGATACATGGTATCATGAGCATGAAATTTAAGTTTCACGCATTTTGTTTAATGGCATGCTTCCTGGTAGATAATCCGATGGGGCAGAATATCGANGGCCGCCAGGGACCGCTAGTTAGCCAAGGTGTTTTGACGTTATAAACCAATTTTTATGGATGTACTTATTTATAAATGAATGCAAAATATTTTGTTTTGGGAAGTAAGAAATAAATAAAATATTATTATAAGTATGGGAGGTCAAAACTCAGTAGCTCACTAGCGGTCTCTGTTGGCCCACTGCTGCGATAAGTAGCGCTAGTTGGTGCACGGTCATATTATATTGATACAAATTACTTTTATTTATTTATTCTTATCTGCCTGTGTGTAACACAACTCATAACTGTTGAATTGCTGATTGATCATTCCTTAATATGTCAATCTGCAATTGATTTATAGTGATATTCGCCATCAAATTGTGTATCCATATGTATTATATCAGTGTCCCAAAATTTGTTGATTTATTATTTCAATTTGGGTGGAAAATGATGCCCAAATGTTCAGACCAATTGTGAATCGAGTTTCCACTATCACTCCCCATTTTTAAAAGTAAATTTTCCCCTCCAAAATTATAAATGTGATTTTATTTCTGACACAAATATTATTGTGACATCAATATTGACTACAAATGCATTATATCAATACAATGAAAATTATACTGCTTCTCGTATTTAAGACAAATCATTTTTTTACCATTTTTTACATTGCTTTTTTAATAATATTGTGATTTTGTGTTGCTATATGCGACACCGACACCCAAGTAAAAATACAGTTCTGGAACACTTAAATAAAGGGAGATGAAAAATTGTATGGAGTTTGATATCTTTCAGTAAATCGCTGCTGAGATAGGTGAGCAGCAGGGAAACAGATAGGTAGCTACTTTGCAGTTTCCAACCATACATGGTAGACCATCATAAAACCAGACACATTATAATGCTGAACTTGGATGCCATTGGTGACAGTTCTGACTTCTGTGACAATATATTGATTCAGTATTGTCTTCATCATGAATAGCATGACAAAGTGACCTTAGCAGTCGACGCGCCCTAAAGCCCCAATAAACAAACAAATGAATAGCATGAAAACTTCATGTAAAGACACATCCTAGCATAGCATTACAGTTATTTACTATGTAAGCTGTTGTACTCTCCCAACATCAGTTACTATGTTGATTGATTATTTCAGGGCTGGAAGAGTGTGAGTGCATGTCCATGTAGCACAATGACTAGCTATTACAAGATGAACTGATGTGCACATAGAAACAAATTACACTATTATTTGATGTCCATATAGAAACAGCTGTCATGACTTCAACAGGAACCTCAATCACACAGGTGTGTACCCAAAATGGACTTATGATTTTGTGTAGGTACTTATTCCCATTTTTACATAGGTAGTTGGATTGATCATGTTTTAACGCTAATAATCATTTGTTAAATTGATTGCAGTAATCCTCTCTAACTATTGACTTTGCCCCACCTGTATCATTATGTCTAGGTGTCTAAAGGTGATAAATGCTGGTTATTTTTTACAGAGTTAAACTGATGTTTTTTTCTTACAAAATGTGTGTTAATATTATTCCTGTTGATATACATTTTTTTTCTTTCTTCTTCTTGAAAGACATTGCTGACATGACAAACAAAATGTTTTGATTTTTCAGCTGTTTTGTTTATATATGTTATGTTTCAGTGGTGTATGGTACGTTAGTCTATATCTGTTATTTTGCTTGACCATGTGGTTTCTTCTATGCATGCTGCTGTTGTAATGCTCACAGGTCATGTTTGCATATGTTGCATGTGATATTATTTTTTTTCTTCATTCAATCAAGAACAATTATTTCATACATTACCTAGCACTTTCTTTCACTGAATGTAGCAATGGTATGTTCTACCTTGCTATGATCTTCAAATTTTAAGTGTTTGCTTTTGGCTCATGGAAATGAAGGTTGTTTTGCTTTTTATGGATAAAACATTATAACAGTAATTATAGGGATATTTTGACTTATAAGTCTGCCACAACAGCCCAATGTCAAATAGTTTAATTGATGTAATTGTTAAGTCCTAATATGTAAAAAGCGACACTTATTTTGTAAACCCCTGCAGGTGAAATGTTGTTATGATTTGCTTGGTATCAGAGGCCACAGTACAGGGTGTGGTGCACTATATGTTGCTGGCTGCTGCCGTGCTGTGGCCCCAGGCGTGCGTGGCTGTCAGTAAAGCCCATGCTGCTCCGCCCAGGGTGGCGACCGGGCGACGCCGGCGGCGGTGGAGGCGGCGGCGGAGGCGTCTAACCCGGACCAGGAAGCTGCCAGCCGGCTGGCCGTCAGCGACTCAGGCAGTGACTTCTCCCAGTTCGTGGACCGCACCCTGGAGCGCTACACGGAGCTGAACGACCAGCAGCAGACGGCGTTCCTCGAGAGCCTGATCGCTCACAGTCAGCCGCGTCAGCGCTGGTACATGCTGCACCGGCTGCCGTCGCTGCTGCTGCGCGACTTCCTCACTCTGCTGCCTCCGGAGATCGTGGAGCATCTGCTGTCCTACGTGGACGGCGCCAGTCTCCTAAAGTGTTGCCAAGTGTGTTCCGCCTGGAACCGTATCATCTCCGGCCTGCCGGCTCTCTGGAGGCACAAGTGCCACCTCCTGGGAACGCGGACTGACCTGGGGTCGATCGACCTGGAGGCGGTCGGAGGGTGGAAGGAACTGTTCCTCGGCACGCAGCGCACCCTGTGGCGCATGAAGACGCGACAGGCGTTCGAGAAGGTGTCGTTGAAGCTGCCGGTTGGTCATGGAGGCAAGGTGATTGCGCTGGATCACCATGGCGATCAACTGGTGGCGGCTAGCGAGCTTTCGCAGCTCTTCGTCTGGCGTCTGAGCGAGGAGCAGTGCGTGCTGACCTTCTCCGTCTTTCTGCACATCTCGTGCCTGAAGTTCACGCAGGGCAAGTTCGTCGTGTGCGGCCACTACAACGGCCAGCTGTCGTCGTACGATATATCGGACACGGCCGGTGACCCCGAGCGGGCCGAGAAGCTGCAGGAGCGGCTGAAGCGAGCCGCCTCGCCCGACGAACCCGAGGAGCGGACTGAGGCGGCCGCGCGCCTCCTGCGCCGCTTCTGGGTGCATAGCGGGCCCGTCTTCTGCCTCGACTACTCGGAGGAGCTGGACATCCTCGTGAGCGGCTCGGCGGACAACACGGTGAAGATCTTCAGCCTCAGCTCCGGGCTGCTGCTGAACACGCTGCCCAGGCACAGTCACTGGGTCGTGCGTGTGCTGCTGCGGACTGGCCTGCAGCTGTCTGCCGCCGCTGACGCCCCGCCAGCCCGGCTCCTCCTCACCATGACTCGCGACGAAATCCAGGTGTTTGAGGTGGAGAACTCTCCTCCGTGGCTTGGCGCGGAGCCCTTCAAATCGCTGCGCACGCCTCGCCTGACGGTGCCGCTGGCGGAGGCGCAGCGGCCGCAGCCAGGCATGCACATCCCGTTCTTCACTCCCGGCTGTTACCTGCACGGTGACCTGGTGACCTTCGTCCGTCAGTCGCCGCCGACCAACAACAAGATCTCGACCGCCTCGATCGTGCAGTACAGCCTCCGCCACCGGTCGCTCTCCACGCGCATCGTGGTCAGCTTCAAGGTGAAGAAACTCCTGGCCATTGGGAGGCGGTACGCCATCCTGCTGGCGCCTTACGCCCAGGAGAGCTGCCCCAACCTCTACTTCGTCAACCTCAACACCAAGGAGGTGATAGCATCGGAGAAGGTGCCGCACTCGCGACTGAGCACGCCGGACGCCTCCCAGCTGGCGATGGGCGAGCTGGGATGGCTGGACGGCTTCGACGGCGAGCCGCCAGAGGGCGGGCTCATCGCCGCAATGGGTACCGAGCTCAGCAGAGAGGTGTTTGTGCTACGGTGGCGCCGTCGGTGACGCCGTCCCCCGCCCCCGCCCCTGCCCTGGCCTCGGCTCCTCGTACCGCAGCGCTGCTGTCGCCTGCTGCAGTACGGCCTGCTCGCGTGCGTGCTGCCGCCGCTGCTGAACCACGCCGCCCTGCAGACGGAGAGGGAGCAGCTGCGGACTCAGGGTGAGAATCGGTAGAGAGGGAGCAACTGCAGACTCATGGTGAGTATCGGGAGGGACAGACTACGCACACAGCAATCAGAGGGAGAGGCTGTGAATATGAGGTGAGATGGAGCTGGGAGCCTGGGATGGGGCTGTACCTCAGATGGGACGGAACTGAACCATGGGGACGGGACTGAACCACGGGGGGTGGGACTGAACCACGGGGGGTGGGACTGAACCACGGGGATGGGACTCAACCACGGAGATGAGACTGAACCACGGGGATGGGACTGAACCACGGGGGCGGGACTGAACCACGGGGGCGGGACTGAACCACGGGGATGGGACTGCACCACGGGGACGGGACTGAACCACGGGGATGGGACTGCACCACGGGGGCGACACTGAACCATGGGGATGGGACTGAACGATGGGGATGGGACTAAACCACGGGGTCGGGACTGAACCACGGGGACGGGACTGAACCACGGGGACGGGACTGAACCACGGGGACGGGACTGAACCACGGGGACGGTACTGAACCACGGGGACGGGACTGAACCACGGGGGGCGGCACTAAACCACGAGGATGGGACTAAACCACAGGGTCGGGACTGAATCACACATGGCAGACGGGGTCGGGACTGAACCACACACGGTAGGCAGGGTCTGGACTGAACCATATACGGTAGACGGGGTCGGGACTGAACCACACACGGTAGACGGGGTTGGGACTGAACCACACATGGTAGACAGGGTCGGGACTGAACCACACTCGATAGACGGGGTCGTGACGGAGAGGGTAGCTGGGCGGATCGATATCTTTTACCTAAGTGAGCAATGCCTATTTTACGTAGATTCAGTGTACTCAGTTATGTGTGTCTAGTAATTTGTCTCTGACTGAAATCTAACAAGGTTTAGAAGTTAGAACATCCCTTTTGAATAATGTCGTATTCTTTGCGCCGTGTTTCAATGTCAAATTTGGGCATCTTTGAGACGTTTGAAGCTGTGTGTACATAATGACGCCACATGCACATGTGGCCTATGAATCCGCTCTTGTTTCCAGGCCAGCTACACGACATTGGGTCTGGTCAGATGATGTATATTCGGTGCGAGGGAGAAGGATCGCCCACTGGTGAGACAACTGACGTTTGTGTGGATAATAAGCAGCATTGTGTGTAGGGAATCACCTGATGCTAAGCATTGGCTGGCATTAAATTACATTTCTCTGGCACAAATTACAATGTTCCGAATTACATCTCTCTAAGCGTGGAGCAGAATGATGTCTTACCTGTTGATAGGTGATAGATATTCACGGTACCGCCACTTGCCGACAAATACCTGCATTTGTGAGGGAGCCAGTCCTTGCTTAACGTGAACTGTACTGCAGCCATCGCTCTACAGATTGTGCCCTGACCGCCAGTTTGTGCATGCCCTGTGTCTGAATCTCGCCCAACTGACCTAGTCTGATCCAGCATGTCCCGTCTGTCCCAGTCTGACCCTGTGTGCCCGGCATTGGTGTTGGATAGCCCCACCGCCCACCGGTCTCTCATTTGTCCTCGTCTGACCCGGCCTGACCCCATCTAACCGCGTGTCTCCGGCAGTGATACTGGACTCCCCCGCCGCCTCTCGTCTGCCCCGTCTGACCCCATCTAACCGCGTTGTCTCCGCAGTTGCATTACTGGACTCCCTCGCCGGCCTCTCGTCTGACCCCGTCTGACCCCATCTACGCGGCTTCCGGCAGTGATACTGGGACTCCCCCGCCGTCCTTCGTCTGACCCCATCCAACCGCGTGTCTCCGGCGGCAGTGATACTGGACTCCCCCGCCGGCCTCTCGTCTGACCCC
Source organism: Semibalanus balanoides (assembly GCA_014673585.1). Lineage (NCBI taxonomy): Eukaryota > Metazoa > Arthropoda > Thecostraca > Balanomorpha > Balanidae > Semibalanus > Semibalanus balanoides. The sequence continues at coordinate 392,716 of VOPJ01005913.1, forward strand.
GTCTGACCCCATCTAACCGCGTGTCTCCGGCAGTGATTACTGGACTCCCTCGCCGGCCTTCTCGTCTGACCCCGTCTGACCCATCCTAACCGCGTATGTCTCCGCTAGTGATACTGGGACTCCCCCCGCCGGCCTCTCGTCTGACCCCGTCTGACCCCATCAAACCGCGTGTCTCCGGGCAGTGATACTGGACTCCCCGCCGGCCTCTCGTCTGACCCCGTCTACCCCATCTAACCGCGTGTCTCTGGCCAGTATACTGGGACTCCCCCGCCGGCCTTCTCGTCTGACCCCGCCTGACCCCATCTAACCGGCGTGTCTTGCCGGCAGTGAATACTGGACTCCCCCGCCGGCTCTCGTCTGACCCCGTCTGACCCCATCTTAACCGCGTGTGTCTCCGGCAGTGATACTGGACTCCCCCGCCGGCCTCTCGTCTGACCCCGTCTGACCCCATCTAACCGCGTGTCTCCGGCAGTTGATACTGGACTCCCCCGCCGGCCTCTCGTCTGGACCCCGTCTGACCCCATCTAACCGCGTGTCTCCGGCAGTGATACTGGCTCCCCGCCGGGCCTCTCGTCTGACCACGCCTGACCCATCTAAACCCGCGTGTTCTCCGGCAGTTATTACTGGACTCCCCCGCCGCCTTGTCGTCTGACCCCCGTCTGACCCTCATTCTACCGGTGTGTCTCCGGCAGTGATACATGGACTCCCCCGCCGGCTCTCGTCATGACCCGGCCTGACCCCATCTAACCGCGTGTCTCCGGCAGTGATACGGACTTCCCCCGCCCGGCCTCTCGTCTGGACCCCGTCTGACCCCGTCTGACCCCATCTTAACGCGGTGTCTTCCGTATGATTACTGGCTCCCCCGCCGGCCTCTCGTCTGACCCGGCTGACCCCATCTAACCGCGTGTCTCCGGCATGATATGGACTCCCCCGCCGGCCTCTTCGTCTGGACCCGTCTGACCCCGTCTGACCCCATCTAACGCGTGTCTCGGCAGTGATACTGGTCTCCCCCGCCGGCCTCTCGTCTGACCCCGTCTGACCCATCGAACCCGCGGCTCCGGCAGTGATACTGGACTCCCCCGCCGGCCTCTCGTCTGACCCCGTCTACCCCATCTAACGCGTGTTCTCGCAGGATACTGGGACTCCCCCGCCGGCCTCTCGTCTGACCCGGGCCTTGACCCCATTCTAACCGCGTTGTCCCGGCAGTGATACTGGACTCCCCCGCCGGCCTCCGTCTGACCCAACCGTCTGAACCCCGTTCTGACCCCATCTAACCGGCGTGTCTCCGGCAGTGATACTGGGACTCCCCCCCGGGCCTCTTCGTCTGGACCGGCCTGACCCCATCTAACCGCGTGTCTCGGCAGTGATACTGGACTCCGGCCGGCCTCTCGTCTGACCCCGTCTGACCACCCATCTTAACCCGTGTTCTCCGGCAGTTGATACTTGGACTCCCCCGCCGGCCTCTCGTCTGACCCCGTCTGACCCCATCTAACCGCGTGTCTCCGGCAGTGATACTGGACTCCCCCGCCGGCGTCTCGTCTGACGTGTGGCTGGCCGTCCTGCCCCGTCTCAGTCAGCTGACTACCACATGCGTGTTCGACCGACCCGGTCTCGGCTTCAGCGACAGGTCAGACACCCACTGATCTGATCCTCTCTGCGGCATGCTGTGGGTGGGGTGGGGCAACAGAATAATACGTCAGATTGTAGTATTGGTGTGGTGTCGTGGAAGTGGTATTCACCGTCCGGTCAAAATCCGACAACCTGGAGGCTTGAGGCTGGCCTTGGTGCTTATCTAGTTTAACAAGTGGGCCTTTCAGAAGCTATAAAGACATTGTTACTTTAAACTCGCTTTCTTGTTTATATATATATATATATATATATTATATATATATATTATATATATATATATACATGCACGGTATTAAACAAATGTACGTTTTCGATACTGCCATAGCATAAAACAAATGGCAGGTGCGGTTCGGTAGTGGCTGGTGTACGATTTGGATTCGCTCACCTGCCGAAATGAACAGCTATTGTTTGTCTGCCGGCCAGTAACTCAAAATCGGGCTATGATCATATCACATGTCTTCGCCCTAAAACAACTCCAAAAATGGCCGGACCGGTAGGTGTTTTCAGGCCGGCATTGGACATCAATCGTAAGAACGAACAATATACATTGAGGGTGGCTTCGTTCTGCTCTGAGGCGCGTGCCAAGGTATAAACCATTAAATCGTATCGGTGACTAGGTGTCGCTGCTGTCGCTTTCTTTGACGGGGGCGGTGTGGCTCGGCCGGACACCTATCACTATAATCGGGGAATCCAGCCTCCAATTTGACAGCTCAGTGGACTAGCCTAACGCTTCTCAACCTTTGTCTGATCTTGAATTATCGCATCACCAAGCACATCTTCATATAAGTGTGGTCAATGCAGGTCACGCACAATTATGGTTCGCCTTTGAACATTGGTACACGTTTGCTCATTTTTTTTTTTACTATTTTTTTTAGTGTTACGATGATGCTACATTGTACCCCGATTTTACCGACCGATGCCGCCCACTGTCCAGTGAGCAGCCAGCGTCAGTTCCCGGGCCTGATGTCTGATGTCTTTGTATACTGTTGTCTTTGATTTGACGATGTCTTTGGGCCTGCTGTCTGTGGATACTGCAGACCGATGCCGCCCAGCGAGGAGCAGCTTCAGTTCCCGGGCATCATACCTCCAGCGTACACAGCGGGCAGCACGGTGGCCGACCTGCACCGCCTTCTGACCGAGACCACCAAACAGCCACTGCCGCTGGTCTACGTCGGGGCAGGACTGGGCGCTATGAACGCCAGGCTGTACGCTCATCTCTTCCCCAGGTAGGCCGCTCCGTTCGCCAAGTGACTACACAGATGGTTCATTTCATATCTTATCTCACTTGTGAATGTTTTGGTCTTGCTGTATCCTACTCTGTGCTGCTTTGCCCCTTTAACCCGGCATTGGCGCCATTTTGTCTTCTTGGAAATGAGTACCACCTCTCAAAATTCAATCGGAGTTGTATGACTGTTTCTGATGAAACTGCCGTCATTTGCTGCTGTCACTGGCTCAGTGTGTCCAGATCTGACGGCCGCCTGCCGTCCTGACATGTCATGTGAGGTCAGTGACCTGCTATACCGGTGAGTGACCTGGTGCTGCTGGTCTGTCAGCGAGGTCAGTGACCTGGTGCTGGTGGACCCGCTGACGGAGGAGCTGCTGGTCGAGGACGGCGTCTGGCTGCAGCACGTGCAGCGCCACCTGCTGCCGCCACTGCAGACCATGCACGTGGCCGCCGCTATAGGTCTGACGCGTATGATGCTCATGTTCGGTCTGATGGAGCCCCCGCTCAGCGAGGCAGCCGACTTACTGGGAGAGGAAGTTATTAACAGACAGGTGAGACAACCACTGAGGCTGGGATGGGGACACATTTTTCGAGGTACTACCAATTTTTTTCTCGGAAATTCATACTCTGGTATAAATGTGAATGCTAGAATGATATTGAAGCTGCTGTTGGCACAGGATATAGTTTTGACAATTGTACACTGAAATTACAAACATCTCTTTAGTCTGCACCTTGGATGTGTGAAAAGAGAGCGACATCATTGATATCGGATGTCTGGTAATTTGAATGCATTAAAACTAAGCGTTGTAGCATACATTAAAACAGTCAAAGTAGCAGATATGATGTCATGTATCGACTATCGTTGTCCTTTTTGCTTCGTTATATCTCGCTGATGGACCGCTCTGGCACATTGTGTGAACTCTGGCCGTCCGTTACCATACATTCACCCCATGTACATCTGTGTGTCAACAGAAGCACCTGCTGTGCCACCCACGCCACGCCAGTACCGTGGTGGACGAGCACCACTTCCTGGACGAGACGGCCGCCCAGCTGCGACAGGCCGCTCAGCTGCGTCCTCTCCTCGAGGGCCGGCCTCCAGTCACCATCATCACAGGCGAGCGGCACGACGAGTCGCTGTCCGCCGCTCTCAACGACGCCTGGGCTGCGGCGGCGGCGGCGGCGGTGAAGACGATGGCCGGACGGGGGGTTAAGATCGACGGCACGGATGGGAGGCTGCCGTACCTGCGTCCGGAGCAGCTGGCGGCGAGTCTGAGGAGTGTGGTGCGCGCCAGACGAGGCCAGCTGCCGCCGCCGCCGCCGCGGGACCAACGGAAGGAGACGACTGGACCGACGGAGCCGGCTGCTGTGCCTGTCGCGTCCGCAGTGCCTGTCGTGGCTCCCACGTCCGCTGCGTCCGCCTAACGTGGCTAACATGAAGTGAGACGCGCTGGAGCTGGACAGCGTGGCCAGCGCTTCAGCTGGGGGCAGTCGAGTGAGCCAGCCCCGTCTCAGGGCGGCGGCCAGTGTAAGACGTTGGGGCGCCGCGCCGTGCGAAGGTGCCAGTCAGTCGGCTGTGTGGTGCTGTGTACGTCTCCGATGCAGGCCTGAACTGACTTTGGTCGGCACTTGGTGAGAGCGCGGACCTCAGGGTGGCGAGCTGGGCGGTCAGAGGCGACTTCCGACCATCAGCTGGATCGCGCCGTGATCTTGTCACCGTCACTGGTCACGGGTTCAGTCACAGTCAACGTCACAGTTACAGACAACGTCACTGTTGCTGTCACCGTCAGGGTCGCTGGCGGTACCACGGTGATGGCTACCTTTACTCTGCGTTCCTTGAGGGAATCATTGTGCACTGCCGTGTTGGGGTTGTTGGGTTATTTCCGTGTGGGTAATTGCAGGGTCATTACTGAGAGGTGATCGCAGGGTATTTCCGCCGTCGCGACTACCCCACAGGAGCAGCTGTGCTGAGCAGCGTTACATAACAAATGACTGATTTGTTACGATTGACGGTTCTGCGTTGTTAGCCTGTGCCCCCGAGCTGCGGGATGCGCTCGGGTCATGCTGAGGAATGGCTTCTAGCAAGTCTCGATCACAGGGATCAAAAACCTTGGATCTCAGCCCACCGCCAGTCCGTTTGCCGGACGCGCTGCCTGTGTGTCGAGCGGTGTGTGTTTGTGTGTGTGTGTGCGTGTGCAGTGTGTCGGTGATATTCTGCATGCCAGCGAATGAATGTAGCACCACGCGGCGCGCTGTGCCGCCCCGCTCACATTCCAGTTCCGAGGTCGGCGGTGGTTCCGTGCTTGGGTCGCGACACTCTGATGTAATACACGGTGTGAGAGTGTTCTATGTGTGATTAAACGAGGTTTTAGTGTGTTGAATGCTTGATTAACACGGTTTGAGTGTGTTCATTTAATTGACTGATTGACGCAATTTTTGACGCGAAGTGACCATGTAGTCGCCACGCCCGAAAACTCCAGCAGACGGTCAGTGGCGGATCCAGAGGAGGGGGCCATGGCCCCCCTTGGGCCTCGAACTTGAGGGGGCACTCTGGCCGTCTGAGGGGGCACTCTGGCCGTCTGAGGGGGCACTCTGGTCACCTGAGGGGCACTTTGGCAACCTGAGTGGAACTCTGGCCACCTGAGGGGAACTCTGGCCACTTGAGGGGGCAACTCTGGCCGCCTGAGGGGGCACTCTGGCCGCCTGAGGGGGCAATCTAGGCCGCCTGAGGGGGCACTCTTGTCGCCTGAGGGGCACTCTAACCGCATCAGGGGGCACTCCGGCCGGCTGAGGGGGGGGGGCAATCTGCTGACCTGAGGCTCAACATTTTGCAAAAAAATGAAATGAAATGGGGGCACCCTCAAAATATAGTGGACCAAATCCGTCGAGTTTTCAGATTTGGGTATAGGTAAGGGGCAGCCCTGCAATTGATGGCACCCTCCTTGAAGATTTTCTGGATCCGCCACTGACAGAGTGTTTTGTCGTGAGTGTTGCACACCGCAATAATAGCCAACGGAGATCTGAGGAAGAGTGAAGCTACGAAACAGCATACGGGTTGCTGCTTTCGGCCTCTCACCTTGCTTTGAACAGCGTGCTACGCATCTCTTTGCTCGCACTCGCGAGTTTGCTGCCGATGCCGGGCAGTACCAACACAGCACGACTCAGTAGGCTGCGGGGAGAGAGCGCAGGACTGGGAAACCATAGCTGTTTGTCACCGTTGGGATTCTGCAGCCAAAAGTTTGTCACAGGCTTTTTCGTACCATTCTGCAAATTTCCCAGCCCCCAACCTCCCCCAAATGGTACTGACAGACGTAGATAATAAGGTATTAAATTAATTAAAATGTTGCCTTGGTGCACCAGTAATGACCAGTTACTATTTCTTCAATGCTGCCGCCTGTTCTGAAATCAGGTATGTTGAAAGAGGTGAGCACTTGCAAAGTTCTGGTACTCACATCTGTTCCAACTAAGGCGTCAGCGATGCCTCTATACCTGTCGCCGGTTATAATGTGACGGAATGGTAACTACTTTTCCCAGCCCTGAGAGCGGTGGCCAGTAACTAGAGAGAGAGAGAGCGACAGGCAGATAAACGCAGAGAGTGACGGAGCGGCGAGCAGAGTAGCGGATAGAGAGAGCGACGGAGCGGCGGTTAGCGAGGCGGAGCGCATAGGGAGGCGGCGGCGGAGTGGTTCGGATAGGGTGACGGGCGGTGCCGGCTCCTGGTGTGCCAGCGGTCACCGGAGCCGAGAGGGGGCGTCACCGACTAGGCAGACTCGAGCGGACCGGCGCAGTCCCACCGCAGCCCCCGCCACCACAGCCAGCCGCCGCCGCCAGCAGCCAGGACCGCCAGCCGCCATGGAACGCTGCCTGTTACCCGTGTTGGCGCTGGTGCTATTGGTGGGAGTGGGAACCGGCGCCGGTGACCAGCTGAGTTCGCAGCACAGAGAGCGGCTCAAACACCAGGTGAGACTTTATAGGAGACTGGAGAAGTGAGGTATGAAAGGACGGGACAGATGCAGGACTAAGGCGGGAGGGATCTGACAGGACATAACGGAGACGGACGAGAGCTGACATGACATGGACAGGGGCATTAGCAGGACAGGACAGGGTCAGACATGGTAGGACAGGACAGGGACATGGTCAGGACAGGACAGGAGCATGTCAAACATGGCAGGACAGGACAGGGGCATGTCAAACCTGGCAGGACAGGATAGGGACAGGTCAAACCCGGCAGGTCAGATCTGACAGGACAAGACAGAGATAAGTCAGCTGACAGGACAGTACAGGAACCGAGGAAACGCCAGACTGCACACGATTGTAAGAAGGATATGGTAGCCAGGAACGACAGACAATTGCTTCGCGCACACGGCGCTAAATCGCACACAGTGCGCTGCATAACAGACGACTTCTCGTAGAAGCATTAATTTTACGTCCAAATGAGTATGCTGTTTGCTCAAATAAAATGAGTATCACCGATGAAACGCCGCCGTACTGTTCAAATTGTCATTGCAGCGACAATACGTGTTACTTAACAACACGGAAATGTACACAAAGGATACTCAGGGATTCGCGCACGGATCTCACGTTACTTACCATGGTAACGGACTAACGGTGCTTTTCCTATAGGTGGAATGGCAGCTGAAGACCCGTCACCTGGGCTGGGAACGGCGCGCCGCTCACCAGTCGCCGCCCGGTCTGGGCCAGCAGTTGGCAGCGCGGACCTCCTCCAGACGGAGGACGGCGAGGAGGACTCAGAGGACGGTCAGGAGGAGCCGCTGGAGCCGGTGCCGGCCGAGGCCGCGTGGCTGGCCGCCGCGGCACTGCTGGAGCGTCATGAGATGGAAGAGGACAAGGCCGACAAACTGGACACGGATGGTCAGGAACAGGAGAAGGAGCAGGCGAAGGAGCAAGAGCAGCAGAAGGAGAAGCAGGAGCAAGAGAAAGCGCAGCAGGATTTGAATAACCCAGAGGAGGAGATAGCGAACACTATCAGGCGCCTCACCGGCTGGCGGGGACCCCAGCTCGGAGCGGACAATGTGGATGTCATCGAGTTCTAATAAATATGCACATACAGTCGCTAACATGACATTCAATGTTCTTCGTCGTTCTGTGCTGGTGACCCTGGTCCCTGGTACAAGCTATGTTTATTTTGTGTTGAAATTTTGTACGTTTTGTGACATTGCGCACCTTTATAGCGATAGAAGTGAAGCATATCGTTTTTATGTATTATCAAAATATAAATGTGTCATATTGCATACATCGGAACAAATGTTTTAAGGCGCAGCAGGGCAGATGCATAAAATAAAAAAATGAAAATACGATTTGTCAGTGGGAAGGTGGGAAGGACAACCAACAAGAAGATATGCGTTCGAAAAAGTACGCGAATGATAAATAATGAGTTTGACGATGTATTTTGTACCTACCCATACGTGAAACTTTAGTGCGGTTAAATTTAACCGGTACAAATTAAGCGGTTTGCGAAAGGGCGAAACCAGCGAAAGCGTCGTTGATAAGCAGAAAGACTAAATATAACACTTAACCGCGCTTTTGAAAACTGTCAGGCGATCGGCGCTGATTTGGAAAAATGTGTCAGTTAAACCTACAACTGATAAAGATTAAGGTAATGAATGCTACCTGCCCACACGTCATATCACTGTATCATTGAAGGCGGTGCTTAGGCATATTCTCCACTATCGAACACTTCGATAAATAAACAAAAATAGATTTCACCATTTTAAGTAAAGCAGACAGAAATGCTGGGTACTACAATTGAAGCTGGCGGTCAAACGCGATACTTTGAGTAAGTACCAGCCATAAACCAAAGTGTTGGATCTACATAGAACGTGGCTACGCCCGTAACATTACAGCAAAGTATGGGTAATAAAGCCGAACAATGCTATGAACAATGAACCCATCAAGACACTGTACAATAATACCAAAAAACCGTAAGGATCGATTCAAATGCTCTTCAAACGGGATGGCAAGTAGCAGTATGACACAAAACCAATCTCAAAACACTAAGTAAGTGAGCGTGTTTCATTTACCCAGCCGCTGCGAAGTGACCAAGCGTTTAAACCCGACACAGGAAAGGATGTCAATGCCTAAAGCTTTCATATATCAGCGGAAACAAACAAAAAAGCATTCAAATTTCCTTCAAATCGATCAGATCCTACAAAAAGAAGCATCAGGGCGGCATCACATTCCACTCCGAACTCGAGATTCCAGCAAAGAACGATCCTCTCACTGTAAGTACGGCATCCTCCCCAATGTTGGCTTGGTAGCCATCAGATCATTCAGATCATCAGTTAATCTTCGTCGCACCAAACGGTCCTCCCACATCTCTCTCTCTGCTCGTCTCAGTCTGGTATCCTTCCAGACGCTCAGTCCCGACAAAGCCGTACAGTGAAAGCAGGTGGCAGGAGTCCTCGAGCCGATGTTGATGGTGCCCTTCATGGCGGAGTCTCGCGCGCGGAAGGCGTTCGTCAGGTTCTGCAGCTGGATGCACGACAGGATGAAGTGATCCACGTTGATCTGACCCGACTTGCGCACGTCGTACTTCTTGAGCACGCTCTCAGCGAACGCTGGAGATAGCCGGTAGCCCATGTCGGCGAACGCTGTCGGAGACGGTTCATGATGAGTGATATGAGGTGATATGAGGCACGAGCAGACGCAGAGGCAGTGGTCCACGGTAGCCGACTAGGTTAGCATGATCTCATTAGGTCCTAACAGCATGATCCCATCGGTGCTAATACATAGCAGGTGCCACATACAGATGAGCGAATGGAATAAGGGGGAATTTGTGGCGGTACCTACTGCTTCGATGTTAAAAACAGGTTCAAATGATAATAACTAAAAGCGTAAGAAAAACATGCTTCAAACCTCAGCAGCCTAACGAATCGGTAAAATTTTAAAAGTGTGTCTACTCACAACGGTCATGTTGAGTTGTTGACACTGGTCTATAGAACATATTTTTCCGAATTTAGTGATTACTTCATTTCTCCCAGATTCACTCTAGCTGCTGAGCTATTCCAATTCGCCAAGATTAGTATGGCATCACAAAATTATCGGTCTTCGCCAGAGAGGCTTTCGCTACTATAAGCTTTGTTCTAAATGACATTCGAGCGCGCTGATAGCAGCTGCCGAACAGAGCCTCGGTAACTATTTTACATGGTTCGTGCGGGGTTTATTGTCATAGGTGCGCCATTCTAGATAACATCTTCTATACTGGGTTAATAGTGGTACTGGAGATCATTTATAGATATCGAAACAAAACAATACGCAAGACAGAACACACGTAAAAATTCAAAAAAAAAAAACTCCAGACGGGAATTTTATCGTATCCAATAATCAAACCAATAGCTTCTTAACGTAAGAAAACATATTTGACATTCCAAAAGAGTAGGCACACTTCCTTAAAAGGAGGCATCGACACAGCAGGTACTTATTAAAGGGAATGTTTCACTTCTCTGAAAGTTGTCCAATGTACGCCGCTTGTGGTGCAAAATATGAGTAATTGCTGGCCGAACACGATTATGACATTTGTTTCTCACAAACATTGCTCAATTTCATAAAGAGTTAAGTTTTAATATTAGGGCTGATGACGTCATATGAAGGAATTTCGGGAATAGAGAAAATATTCACGCTGCCATATGTACGGCTATTGTATGGCCAAATGTAAAACAAGTCGACTATCATCAACATTTGAATAAAAAGGGATGACGACATCGGCTTAAAAAGGGGATAGTGCCATTGCGCAGACCAGTATCGAGTTCTTGTGTCTAATTCGGTAGATTACCGTGTCCGAATTTCACCTGCAAAGTCTGGTTCCCGAAAGCTGCCCCCATATAGAGATCAAAAATAATTTGGCACCAAGAATGGATTGGCAATCATTCTTAAAAATTGGACTCGCTCCTCACTACATTTTGATCACTACTCTTGCGGACTTAAATGTCATTGAATAATTGCAAACTCAACATCCCATTCCGTCAGTGAACTTTAAAATTAAAAAGCGTATGCAGTTTATTATATTGTCAACATCTGAGCTTTTTTTCATTATAAATCAGGCACAAATGGCCCAATTCGGCACAAAAGGCTCTGGCTCGACTTTTGGGCGAAAAAGATAAATGACGTCGACGCCCTCTAAACACAAGGCAAGACCTTTTCACTTCAAGCGTCGCGGCGAATTCGACGGCTCGGGCCTCGGCTTTGGGCAGGGAGCGAATGTGGGGGCGAGCACATAAAAAAAGCCTCGCTGGAATAGTTCGGCAGCAGTTTGGTGCCGCCAGGACCGCAGTTAAGCCAGTTAATTTTTGACGTTGGCCAGCATATAATAACAGTTAACCTGATTGACAGTTTGTTTTGTAACATATTTAATTTGCTATTTACAAATAAATACATGAAAAAAAAACTCGTTGCGACCTAAAGTACCCTGGCCACGCAGTGGCGGTTCCTGCGGCCAACTCTTTGCGACTATCCAACTCTTATAGTGCTCGCCCATGGTATCCTATGGCTTTGTTTTGAAAAACAGTTGCGCCAATTCCGATAGCACACAGTCCAAAGCAATATGGAAGCGGGCCATCTGATATATAGGTGTGGTTGTGGCATCAATCGAGACAAATGTTTTTGAGTCGGAAAAAAATAGAAAATGCTTTGCCGAAACACTGCTTTAGGCAAGTTTTTGAGCAAAAGCATACATGATTATTAATTCCCAGCATTCATTTAAGCTACTTTTTATGAAATCCTCCCAAGGTTCCTATCCTTTAGAGGCTACCCTAATACACTAGGGCGCCTTATTTTTTTGCAAGATGTAAAAACAAAACTCAAATTTAACTTTCGATTAGACTCTGGTGGGTGTTAAACTTCTACAATACTTAATTTCAATGGAATTCCAACAACTTGGCCATCTCAACTCAAATCTTATGTTAATGTGAAACATTCCCTTTAACGAACACAAGTACGTTAAAAATGTAAATGCGCACTCATTACGCACGTAAGTAAACACACTACCGTACAACACAAGGAAACAATGCACACATACAAAGCAATCCGCCTCACCCTGTTGCAGCTCCCGGCTATCTATGCTGGATGACTTGTTGGAGTCAAACTTCTGGAAAGTGCTGATCCACGCATTGACGTAGTTATAGAGATGCCCAAACTCATTGATGTCGACAGTATCATTGTCGTCCTTATCGAACATGCCTGCAACATTATGTTCATTGATGGCCATTCACATTGTTATGAATACAAATACAACTTCATAAACCAACGCTATCGTCAAGCACGTACTCCTAATACCCCTGATGATCATGATTACCAGGGGTTTGGAGGCACCTACTGCGTCATTTGGCGGCCGCTGTCCGCTGGGGTCCTACACGGCCGTCCACTCCCGTCCCGACAGACAGGTGCCTCTGTGTGCTGTGGCTATCATTCGTGTTCTGGTCTGGGCCTCGCCTAACACCCTGTACCGGTTCGGACCGGTCTGGGGTGACCTAGCACCAGGTCACCCCGGCCGGTCACGCGACGTATGCTCCCCTGTGTTTGGTCGGTGGCTGTGTGGGGAGGGGATGTGCGGAGTGGACCGGTGAGGGCAGTCAGTTTGGCCTCGGCCCGCAGCGGCAATACAACGTCCTGTGCTCAGCCGGCTTGTGAACTCGACAATTCGGCTATGTTAATTGGCATAATTTGTATTTGGATTGTGTATTTATAGTGTTTACTGATATTGCGTTCACACATCTTATATTCTTACCTACATGTATATTGTAGAGCTGTACCTGCTGTCTGATGTCTGTGTATTTTTGACTTCACCTGTTAGCAGGGGCGACCCTGTTGGTGATCACTTGAATACATAAAATAAATAAAATATTCACTTCGAACCCAGCTAAATCCGGGGCAGCAGTAGCACTAACAGTAGCGGCAACAGAGGCTGCGACTCACGGATCATCATACGGCAGCAGGCGATGTCGAACTTCTGCCAGTTTCCAGAGGAGAGCGCCTGCTGCAGTTCCTCGGCCGTAATCCGACCCGAGTTATCGCGGTCCACCGTCTTAAACCACTGGGCCGCCTTCGGGTCCAAACCGCCCTGAGCAGCACCCTGCACAGGGCAGACAGCAGAGGGGAGGGGTCATTTGAGACTGTAGTGTCTCCAGACCGCCCTGAGGAGCACCCTGAACAGTGCACATGGCTTGAGATTGATCAGCTGTGTCCATTGAATACATTTTAAGTCTGGTTACAGTAGCTCATGTACAATTATGGTAATTGCATACCAGACATGTCCACTTGCAGTGGTTCTTTCTGATCTGATTGATACATTTTGATGAATTTGTGGGATGTTATGAACTTATGAACAGATAACAAATATAAAGTATAGAGTTGCATTGGAAAGAGCCTTTTAGGGCCCATAATCGACCAATTTCTAAAGAATATCAGCAATTGAACCTCAAAGCTAGAATTGTCCTTTTTTGTTGTTGCAAAATTCCAGAGTTGAGGAAGTATGAATATTGAATTAAATAGCCTTATTTACAATTTCAGAAAATATAATCTCAACTTTGATGTTTTTCTTATCAGCATCGACATTAATTTCACCCATGTTGTGTTGCCAGTTAGGTTCTTGATCTGTGCTGAATTACTGCAACATCATAAACTTATGGTGGCATTAACCTAAAATTATATCAGGGGTAGGTATTAGGTACCTACTTACTAAGAGGCTAAAATCAAAAGAAAACAAATATCACCACATGATGGCCAAGACTTATGAGTAATTTAATGACAAAGTTGAAATTGTCTGTTTCAGCCACACCACAGTTCTGGATACTAGTAGATCCGGAGGGGGCATCAGGGGCAGATGCCCTCCAAAAACCAACTGAAATCTGCACAGATTTACACATTTCCTGATGTAGGACATCTACGTAACTTTTACTAGGGAAAGTTTATTTTAAAATGTCTAGCAATCTAGTCTAGCAATGCATAAGGGAGCAAAATACAATAGTTTATTAATTTTGTGCAACTTTTTGGGGTGAGGCCCACCATGGCCCCAAAAACCAGATCCCAGATCTGCCAACGGTTATGGAGGGGGAAGCACCACCCCCTGGTCCCGAAGTGGGGAAATGCTCCCTTGCCACAGTCTCCGCAGTTACCACAGTCACTGCAGGCCAGCCTAGTTCCGCTGGCTGGATGGAGTTTAAGATGAGCGCCTCAGAGCAGTGCAACTGTAATGTCATAACCAAACCTGACCTAACCTTTATGGAGGTTTGGTCAATACGCAGCCTCCGGCTTCATGAGGGTTTGAGCATATTGCCCCCTTTCTGGCCTTCGGCTTCCTCGGAAAATGACACATTTCCTTTGTTGATAATTGTTACGAGGTTGTCTCCCTGGTTGCGCTAACCTGAGACACTCAATACCGTAGCTCTAAGGACAATCAGCTGTTAAGTAAGCAAAGTTCGAAAACAGGTGGCGCGAGGAAGTGGTGAGATATTAATTATTAAAGTTAAAATTAGTTATAGTGCAAAATGTCTCGGGGAACACGTCTGTTGTTACTAAATGTGATATTTTATATCGATTGGTGAGTATATTATAGGGATTAACTAATAACTTATGGTGAGAATGTTATTGGTACAGCCATAAAATCAGGTAATCCAAGCTTACCGGGTAGTTTGCCATGTCTAGGTTGATTTTAAAGCAACAAATATGATTTAATCCAAACAGCCGACCACGGTGACAAATATTTTCGTGGGCGTTGACAATATGCGCCAAATACGAAACAGCCACGTTATAATTGTAAAAACAGTCATATTTATTTTTTAATGTCTCGAAATTTCCAAAAGAAATACGTGTGATATACAAAATTAAGAATTTTTAACTTTTAAAATGTTTTTTATTTGGTAAAATATCTTGTTTCTTTAGCAACTTATCGCTTATTTGTACTTCCTGATTGAGATAAATCAGCGGTTCGCTGATGAAAACGATAGACATTTGTGGAGCACTTCAGACGTTCGCGGTCTTTACCGATTTTTTTTTGCAAAATTGCTTGCGATGGAAAATTTGTTTTGAGCGTGCACATGTGACTTCGCGGTAGATAAAAGACACTGTGTGATTCATTACCGTGATATAACTACATATTACCTTCCTACTGTGTTCAGATTATCTAATATATCCAGATTATTCAGATAATATGTTATATACCGTGAGATTATCGTGCACGAGCGCTGTGTGGGTCATGTATGAGGTGTGACGTTTTGGTTCAGAAATATCGTGGTTGTTAATGATTGCTGATTGAGGAATCTATTGAAACACCAAACAATTAAGAATTTCAACCATTGAGGGGTTTTATGAATTTGTTTGCTTACTTTTGCAGCATATTCTAATGATGTTTGAAATAGCTCTAACTGAAAAAATGTCCATATTGAAGTATGAAGGCAGAAGGTGTGACATTCTTTGAAAAGGTTCACCATGGCTCAGTGCTCACAGTACCTATGGAGCTCATTATATCTTGATATCTCTCTTATTTTTTTGTATAATGGTTTGCTGGTCTAGGGTAAGCACAACATATCTGCTCTGCGGCTCGGGACCAAGTTGTTGATTGTTATCGGTCTCATTTTGGTCTTGACTTCTTGAGTCTTGAGTTAGTCTAGCCTACCTGTCAAGCTGATGTTTTGTTATGTGAAGCCATATCAAATCAGTAGCTTTTGGTCATAACTGCATATTTGTTATTTAGTGCCATACAATGTTGTTGGTCCTTAAAAGAAGCTTTTGTTATAAAGACAATATTGGCTAGCTTGATCTTAACACTGCATTTCACACTAATCTGATTGCAGCATAACCATCTAGGAAAGAACTAGGGTATATTTTGTGTTAAATAAATTCAGTCTGAATGTTTTGCATGGATGGCTTTCCGAGGTCAGGAAGCAGAGCTTGTTGTGCTGGTCCTGACCTTACCACCCAATTGTGCAATTCCTGTTGGCCACAGAATTTAGAAATGAAAGAATTTAATGTTTGACACATTCTAACACCAATGTCCAGACTTCATGCTATTGGTGAAGTAGATGATGCCTATATAGGGTAAACAACTGCAACACTGAACATGTCCTAACACCAAACTTTTCAAGCTATGGGCAATTTAGATGATACTGATGCACTCAAGTATGACAATAGCATAGAAAGTCTGGTGTGATGAGTAGGAGTAGGATAAACAACAGTGTTACAGTTGTTTATCCTACTTACTTATGCTCTATGGTATGGTACTTATGTAGCTATTTATACTCTATGTACATTTATAGTTTTTCTCTGGTATTTTGCACTTATTGTAAAGTGATAATTGGCCTGATTTTTACATGATCTTTTTCAGACTCATTACCAAATGTAATATTGCTATGCACATTTGAAAATGATAATTTCAAACATGCTTTCCTTAAAACTTGGAGCAACAAAGCTGGCCAGTGTGAGCGCTTCCTTTCGTCCGGGTATCACCTGTCTGTTATCATCTCTGAAAGGTAAGGCACAGTGTAACACTTCTGTTTGGTCTCAACCTTATTTGTATAATGTTCAGTGAATATGCAGACAAAGTAAACTTGCTAGTGCTGGTAATAAGCATTACCAAAAGATGCTGGTATGTAGATTTTATATGCATTTTTTATATTACTGCACAAGCACAGTGAGTGTAGTAGTTTTGAAAAAATACAGAGATCACAAATATCTACATACACAGCAGAGTTTGGTAAGTCTTTTACCATGTGTCACCACAGTGCGGTATGCCAGTGGATTATGCAGAAAATATCACACTCTATGCGCTAATGCTTTTTACATTGCACAGGATATGGTAATTATGAATGCCAGTAAACTTGCCATTTATAATTGGTGTCTCATTCTTGGCCACAAAGTGAGTCTCTCATGATCAACTAGCATATCCATATTAAAAAGCTATTAACATGGGCACTGTGGGGTCTGCACCAAACATGAATGGACAGTGAGGGTTGATTTGCCCTCCCCCCCAGATTTTGAAAACCATGCAACGTGGTGATAAGCAGAAAGCGACGTTAGATAGGTTGAGACAAGCTCTACAGAAATTGGATCGCTTTTTGTAGGTCAGGTCAATATTGAGGTCACCAGAGGTCATTAAAGGGCAGATTTTACGGTTTTAGGACTTCGCTCCAGAAGCACCCAAATATCTCGTGAACTATGATAGCTAGGAACAAACGGAAACAAGAAAACGAAAGCTCTTGAAAATGTACCCGCTTGCATGTCCTCAGACTTTAGATAAGGTCAATAGTTTAGGCTCCAGAGGTCGTCAGAGGTTAAAGGGGTTATTTTTGTCAAAGCTGTTTTTCGCAAATAACATTTTCCTAATACAGATAGGGCAATAATGTTGACGCCATCGTATTTTGTATCGTCAAGGCGCATTGAAAACTTAACTGGTGATCTGGTTAGGTCAACTTCAAAATTGGACCTTGGGTCAAGGTTATTTGGTGGCCCATGTAGGACAATGCAGGTTATTCTGCATATGGGGCGACGCGGCTTGACGAGACAAGCAGTGGTGTCAACCGCTTGTCTCTATCTGTATTATTTCAAGAGTTAGCAAAATATTTATGATGACCTCAGATGACCTCAGATGGCCTTGCAGAGGTCACTGAGCAATAGCTGCACCTGGGTCATCAAGAATGAGCTAAAATAACATGATTATGAAATTTTGGCCTGATCTGGTGCATATTCTCTGAATAGGAAGCATTTGTATATTTTTCCATTCACTTATAATGGGAAAGTCACGAAATTGACCCGACCTTATATGGTCATCGGCTTATGTAAAACATATGTGATATACAAATTGTAGGTACATATGATCTTATGAAATCCTGTAAGTTTGACACCGATCGGCCAACAACTCTAGCTGTGGTATGACCGCAAACGTTTTTTAGGTGGGGGATCACGTGACCTGGCCTGGTGGCCTGTCCTAAGATGATCTGGGGATTATTTTAGACTATGTGGGTAATTGACGCCTAATCAGCTGTGCGAAATTTTGCGGCGCTGCCGTTTTCCGCTACTCCTGAAACATCGGAGGGGGGAGAATAACCCCCGGCCGTGCGCGTGTTAAAATAATGTTTTAACAGTTTTATAGTTTAATATATAATGTTGGCGTGTTGTGTATACTTCAGTTTTGGTGAAATTCATGAAGATTTGGAGTGAGCAGTGATTGCTTACCTATATTGAGAAGAGATGTGTGATTCTGCTTTGCTGAACTTGTTCTCATTTGTTTGTTTCAGTTCAGCAATGTCATCACATCGCCAATCGCTTTGCTCCTCTTCTCTCTCTGCAACTCCAGAAAGTTGACAGCCTAACCACTGGAAAACAGCCAAGCAGAAATGCAGGATTTTTCACCAACAGTGAGTATGGAAATTTATTTAATTGGTGTCTACATTATTATAGATACGGTCTTAACGAAACTTAAATAAAACATTGACATTGCATGATACATTGTATTTTGTATGCATTGGAATTTGATGTTTGTTGTAATCATGTGCTGTCTGTGAATCCACCAGGATGCCAGGATCTGCCTCCAAAACGGTGTGATAATTACATAAGGTTGTTCTACGCTAACTTGTCACATCACATTGCAGTGAGCGCCAATGAGCTGTGGAAGGGTGTGACTGGCGTCAGTAACGCTGGAAGGAAGCGGGGTCGTGGCCGCGGCGCTGGCGTGAAGAGGAGACGTAACCTGAACCGGGGACAGATCATCGGCGTCGGTGAGTGGTGGCTCAGTGAGCTGCCGCAGCTCGGCTCGGGTCGTGATGGACGAGCCGAGCTCGGGTCGGCTCGTGATAGACGAGCCGAGCTGGGGTCGGCTCGTGACGGCTCGTAACAGATACCAGCGTCAGGGCCTATGTGGTCCATCTATTTGATTTAGTCAGATGTGTCTGGTTTGATGCTGTTGTCAGTCATGTGCTTATGCCTATTGTAGTGTTTCTGGCTCTTAATGTATATCACTCAATGATAAAGTCTCCAATTGTATTGGTATGCTATCCAGTCGTATTTGTATGATATCCAGTCGTCTGGTGACTGCGCTCCAATATTGCCTGTGTTCTCAGTACGCTTTTTGCTAGACAAGGTGGGGAACTGCCTTGACACATCATTTGTCTCACTTTGCCTGGGTCTGCCAGGGAAGTTGCGTCGGCCCTGATATGCCTGCGCCTTCTGTCAGCATTGACATCAGACATGTGCCTAAGGCAAAACAATATGATCCAAGATCCACAGGATCCCTCAACAAAATAATCCTGCTGGATCCAGGTTACAATATCCCAGGTCTTGGATCCCCAGGTTACAATATCCCAGGTCTAGGATCCCTAGGGAATCCCGGATCTTGGATCTTTTTCGGATCTCGGCACATGTCTGATTGACATACCATTGTCTGTCTGTCCGTCTCCGCCAGGCAAGGTGAACATGATGTGGCCGGGTCTGAACGCGCCGGTGCTGAGGAACGGAGAGCTGGTGCGGCAGCAGCAGCAGCCTCGGGACGAGGAGCGCGAGAGTCGCATGCAGGCCATCCGTGACCAGTTCACCGACCAGCGCTCCTTCAAACTGACCGCGCTCGAGCGGGGCTGGTCAGGCAACAAACTGCCCGGTCGCAGCATCGGACCGCCCGACCCGGTCGACTACGGTGGGTGACGAGGACAGGGGGATGTCTGGGTCGGGGGGGGGCTGTTGTCGGCACAACCACCCACGTACCTGTCCGTGTGAATGATTGTGGTTTGGTGGGCTCGAGGGGTGTTGGGTCCGGTGTTGTGAGAAGTGGGTAGGTACGCCGCAGGGTTTGTCGCCTGTTAACGTCGTGGTGACGCCCTTGGGAAGTGATGGCGACTGGTTGGCCACCATCCTCTGTTTTCGGCCGTTGTTTTTTCCTGCAATTGTACCTGTGCATAACTAATCCAGCGCGGTTTACAGTAAACAGGCTTAGTTTTAGCAGGAATAAGAGAATAACAGAAGAATAGGAGAATAAGAGAAATGTTATTATCTTATTCCTGGTTTCAGCTAGCTTTTGTCAGTTTGTGCGTGTTTCATTCAAAGTTTCACAGCCATCTGTGTTCCGTTCCCTGGCTGGCGTTCGGTCTGCATCTTTGGTCCCCTGCGTCTGCGATGGCCTCTGACCCGCTCTGCGATGGCCTCTGACCCGCTCCTCCCCCTGCGTCTGCGATGGCCTCTGACCCGCTCCTCCCCCTCTACGCAGAAACGTTCGAGGGGTTCGACACGACCGTTCTGGAGCTGAAGACGGTGTTCTCTATGACGGCCACCGCCGGCCGCACCCGCCACATCAGCTGCTTCGCCATCACCGGCAACGGCGCCGGCCTGGCGGGCTTCGGTCTCGGCAAGGGCAACTCGGGTCTGGCTGCCATCAAACAGTGCAAGCGGCGAGCGGGACAGAGGCTCATCTATGTGGAGCGGTGCGACGGCCATACCGGTACGGACTGGAGGGAGGTGTGGTGGGGGACGGCGGCGGTAGGAGGGGGAAGGGGATTGGAGCTCGGTTGGATGTGAGTGGATGTGGTGGATTTCGGGATTTTTATGCAGAGCAAGTACTCTGATGTAGCGTCTCAGTGTGCAAAATGTGAAGTGCAAGGGCTTTTTCACTGTTGCTGGCTTTTAGGAAGGTATCTGCGATTTTTGGTCAAATTCTGATCTTAGCAGTTCCAGTTTTAGATGCCGTATGCAGCTGTGTGGTGAACTTATATCATATCGAAGCTACATGACTGACATATGATGGGTCTCTCATCCTCTAAACCTATCCACCTATGAACCTTCACCAGACCTATGACTGACCTGTGACGAACCTGTTGCTATCTTACTGTGACCACCCCCGGCAGTGTTTCACGACTTCTTCACGCGGTTCGCGGCGGTGCGCATCTTCGTGGAGCGTCGTCCCCGCGGCCACGGTCTGCAGTGCCATCGCGCCATTCGTGAGATCTGCCACCGCGTCGGCATCACCGACCTCTACGCCAAGGTGGAGGGCCCCACTGACAGCGTGCAGAGCATCGCCAAGGCCTTCTTCCTGGGCCTCCTCCGCCAGGTGAGATGCACGGGCGATATGAGTACAGGGTGGCGTCATCTGTTGTTGTTGTTGTTTGTCCTCCCGGCCCCGGCCTAGGGCCGGGACGTAGCCGATCGGCTCTGGAAGGAACGGTAGCCAGCAGCCAAGGCCGCCACCACGTCGTCTCGTCTGAGGTCTCTCGGTCGTCCATGGATGTTCCCCACGGAGAAGAGGCGGGTGCCGCACAGACAGGGGCACCGCAGCAGGATGTGCCGCGGTGTGTCGGCCTCCTCCCCGCAGGCGTCATCATGGCGTCAATCGTGCGGTCAATATTGTCTTGCCAGTCGCTCCATTGCTCTGTGTAACTCAATAAATGTCGAATCATTTCCGATATTGCCCTTGGACGTTTACGATATATTTTGTGCACAGGTACTCAGGGTGAAATGTAACCAGTTGTGACTCGGTCCTCCTCTCCGATGTGATGATCACCAGCTCGAACGGGTAGCCCCGCTTCTGTTCTGCCCCGCGGTATCTGACGTGTGATGTAACGTCAGCGAAGAACACACTAACGGCTGTTTTCCCTAGATGACATGCCGTCACACACGACTGACGGACGGTCCCTAGTGACGTCACGGAGAACACTACTACGCTGTTTCCTAATGCATGCCGTCACACACGACTGGACGACGGTCCTGTGACGTCACGGAGGAACACACTAACGGCCTGGTTTTTCCTAGATGACATGCTCCGTCACACACGACCTGACGGACGGTCCTGTGACGTTCACGGAGAACACACTAACGGCTGTTTCCTAGATGACATGACCGTCACACACGACTGACAGACGGTCCTGGGTACGTCCCGGAGAACACACTAACGGCTGTTCTAGATGACATGCCGTACCACACGACTGACAGACGGTCCTGCGTCGGTCACAGAGAAACGCACCAGCAGCTGGCCGATGAGAAGCAGCTGCACCTTGTGGAGCTGCGGCCGGAGGCGGACAGCTACCCCCGCGTGGTGGCCTCGCCAGGCAGCGGGGAGGTGCGCAGGAAGGAGCAGATCCCGCCGGACGAGCAGCTCGACTTCCAGCTGGTCAGTGACGCCGCCTGCCGCGCTGGGAGCGCATCGCTGGGGTACAGGGCGGGCAGGGCGGGCAGGAGTCGTCATCGCACGCCTCGGGTGCAAGGCACAGATCAAAAGGGAGAATATGGCGTTCACAACGTGAAACCTTTATTTCCGCTGATATTGTGAGGAACTGCTCGGATTCGTATTATAGTACATTTATTTTAATTGTTTGCTATTTATTTTGTTTATGTGTTTAAACTACAACGACATCCACAATACATAAGGTGGCTTTTTCTGTCGAGGTGAAAATGAAAAATGAAAAATGGGCGCCATGTGACCTTCGTTGTCGGAGCGCCCTAAAACCCCAATCATCATCATCATCATCATCATTAAAAATGAAAAATCACGTCATAGGTTTCTATGAATATTTTTCACCATGGACGGATCCAAGGAGGCTAGTTGCCATGCGTCCCAAAACCGCCTGACATGGGCGCAAATTTGACGCATTTCATGATGTATAAGACAATATAAGCAAGTTTTCCTAAGGCAAGTTTGTTTTAAATCAGCTACCAATGCATAAGCAAGCGAGATCCGATGAGTTTACAGAATTGCGTGAGACTTTTGGGGATTCCCCCAAAGAATGTTCTGGATCTGCCAATGTCTTAACCCGCCATTGGCTGGGGGGGGGGGGTGGGAAAAACGCCCCCTCAGGGATTTTCACAATAGCTCAAAAACGAACAGCGCTATCAACGCGAAACTTCGGGTACCTTATCCTACACCAATTTGACGTCTTTATTGCAAATGTTTCAAAAATCGTCGAATTTGTTTTGAGTTTTATCAACTTAAGTGATGTCACTACACACGACTTTGACGCAAATATCAGCTAGACTCTAACAGGCTGTACAAAGACCATTTCTTAAGCAAAATGCAATCAAAAGCCGTCAAAAAAATAGACAATTACAAGGGGTACAAAATAGCAATCTTGGATTTAAAAGATGACCCCCCCAAAAAAATTAAAAAATGGGAAAACGCCTTCAAAAACAATATTTTTAAAATATTTTCAAGAAAGGAAGATATGTAAAAAACATATGTTCGATGCCCACACCAAATTTCAAAGCAATATATGTATTTGTGAATCACTGATTGCTCCCGAAGTATGAATACCTCATGACGTCATTTTTTAAAGTACGTGTTTTTTTACAAGATACAGAAAACCAAATGGCACCACTGTATTTCTGAGACAAAACTCGTTATGTAGCATGCAGTTTGTATTTATATTTATCCATTTCAAATTTTGACCTGACCTTGACCTTTTAACGGGTAAGGTGTGCAAATGGCTGCTGCAATCCAATTGTATGCGTAATATAACCCATAAAACGTGTGTTGCATGACGTCTTGCCAATAGTGACCCGATTTGTCCTGACCTTGACCTTGACCTTTGCATAAAATTTATGTTTTGCTTATACGGGAGATGCATCGTACCTCTGAGAGCAGAGCACCTTGTGCGATGATAGTCACAATCTGAGGCTTATGTGACCTTATTTGGAAAATTTCGCGTGTGCTTTAGAGCGGTATCATTGAGAGCTTTCATTTGCCGACTTGCGCGTCTCGCTGCGGTTATTGGTTCGGAAGATAATTAGGGGGCGAATAACGTCCCTCCCCAGCCAATGGCGTTCGGCTGAGACCCCAGGCAATGCCGGGTTAAGCATTGATGTTTCTTCTTTGGCTATTGATCGCACGGACTGGGCGCCATTTCAACGCTGAATTCCTGTCTTCGCACTTTGCAGCACATCTTTGAAGGCAAAGTACCACTCAAGATGCCGCCAAAGCTGCCCTTCTACATGAAACTGCCCTGCTACCAGACCCACCTGAACAAAGTCAAACATCAGAAGAATCATGACCAGGTCAGTGTAGGAACTGCTCCGATGTTGGGATTTTTGTAACACACTTTTCAAAACGTTCATTGTGACTATCATCCAGTTGCCTCCTTTTTGTCAGGCTCACGTCGACGGTACTTATAAGCTTGCTATCAAAGGAATTGTGTCCTCTTTCAGCAGGCCAGTGTTAGTGGTATTGTGTTTGACGCTCTTTTTACGTCAGGGGTGACAACAGGAGACGTTGGGCGCATGTTGAATACATATATATGTATGATGCCTTCTTATGTCTCGCGTTTTTCTTCAGGAACTTGCCCTTTCACTTTTTTAACATGAGGGTTGTAGTCCTGAGAATTGGTATTGTGTTTCTATCAAGACAATCGAATCTGCATTATTTCTGGATTGTTATTTTTGACTGACCTCTCCTGAGTCTCCTTGATATATTACAAATACTTTTTTTCAAGTTGAATATATTTTTACAAAAAAAAAAACAAAAACAAAAAAACAGTTTTCTATCACAGATATTTTTTTATTCGAAAAAAATCCGTGATCGAAAATTCATCTTTTTGTTTTTGTTAAATACATTCAATTTGAAAAAGTATTTTTAATATATCAAGGAGAGGTCAGTTAAAAAACAACCCATAAATATATATAAACTCATTGCACAAGCACTCCGGAGATTAGGAATCTGCATTATGTTTGTGAATGTGAAGCATGTCAGACGAATGTGACGTAACTGCTGCTGACCTGAGCTGGTACGGTAACGTGTGTTGTAACCTGTGTTGGCCAGGTCCGCGCGGCTCTGACGGCGCAGTACGGCGAGGTTCGTAGTTTCCTGGCTGACGAGCATCCCGAATGTCGCGCCTCCTCGGCCGCCCTCTGGGCTGAGAAGAAGCAGGCTGCAGAGAAAGCCAGGACCAAGGACCAGGAAGAGCTGTGACGTCCATCGTGACGCCACTGACACGAGCCCAACGTGATTGTAATATATGAGTGAGGTAATGTTGACGAGGTTGTTTATTTTGGTCAGTGCCGGGTCAGCCCGATATTGATGTGGCAAATTATGGCAATCTAGATTATTGAGGTGTCAGTGGTGTAGAAGTACATGGGTGCATGTCGTCACAGTAGTATGATGAGGGCGTAATACCGAGAGCTCAGATTGCTCGGCTCACACAAGGGAGGCACGGGCTCGAGCGGCGGTATAGTTAGGCTTTGAGTCTGGAATGTCATGTTGTACAGAACTTCGTGGTGGTCATTATTCATGGCTAACAAGTGATGGGTTCTTAACGGTTGAAAGGGGTTTAAAGCTGAACAAAATGTGGGAAATATGTTCTGTGTAGCCAAAAGAAGACGGATTACATTTTAATATTGGTACATTTGCCATAGATTTTGAACCAAATGGTGATAAGGGGCATAATAGAAGGCTGATGGGCGTTTGGCTTATTTCATACTGTATGAGCTTCCCTTCTCGTTGCATCGACCACTTTACACGATCGATCTTTTTTAAGTTCGTTCGCTGTTCTATTTGCTCCCTGAGCGCTGTTCGGCACACGCACTAGCGCTTTTCGCTAGCTGACGTCACAATTACGTCACGAAAATAGTCGCAGCAGGATACAGGCGGAAGCACTTCCAGGCTCTGCTTCAGGGCCAGGGGCATATCACATCTGTGTTGTTTTCATTTTATATTGATTTGTCTCATGCCTTTTCATATTTTTTTCATTTTATTCATCACGCTTTCGCCGCTTCTGCGATTTTCCACTAGCGGAAATAGCCTCTCCGCAAGCTCCACGTTTCCTATCGCGACGTATTCATTTTCTGACCTTTCGTTGGCTGACGCCTGATTGCCATGGAGAACAAAAGCGCTACTAGCTGCCTCTAGCGTGCATCCGAACAGCGCTCTGGTAACGTGGGCTAGACAGGTTATCGCTCGTTGTCATAACAACGGTGACACACCGGCTTTGTGGAAAACAGCTGTCGGCTCAAAAGCATATATTTAAAGTACAAAGCCATCTGAAAAAATTAAGATCATGGTCATCTATTCCTAAGCAGCATTGTCTACATTGTCTTCGGATTCGCGACTTTGCTGTCTCCATAACGGTAAATGGCGTACACATGCACCCACTTCGCCACCCTGCACGTGTTTTTTATCAGGCAGTCTCTCAGAAGCCTATAGAGATCGTTCGGATCGACCCCTTGCAGGAGGCCGATCCCACTGCACTTGGTCGCCGGCATCAACAAACGTGGGAACGAGTCGGCACCAGCCGCCGACCACAGCATCGTTACCGTTCACATTGACCGGCCAACAGCGTCATTGTCGATGGTCGGGGGGCCAGTCATCTGGGCGCGTATTGTGCCGCGCCCCTGGCCTCACACGCACCTGAATAGCGTCGTTTAGACGGGCTCGTCCGGGGGTGTGCGCCACCGGTGACGGGGGGTGTGCGCCGCCGGTGACAGGGGGTGTGGCCTACGGGCTCGGTACCGGGCAGCCGCCTCAATGGGCCGTGTTGGTCAGACGAGGACGGGACCGAGGACCGAGGAGGAGGACTGAGGACCGGGCTCTCTGGGAACTGACTCGGGAGTAGACAGAAGTCGGCCGAGAAGACAGTGACGGTGCCTGCAGGACGCTTTACAAACATAGCTGTGACCGAAGGACGACCAACGAGGGCTCAGTCGCAGCTGAGGGCGGAGACGGATCAAGTACAGCGGGGATCGAGCCGATTGGTGGACTGGGGTGACGACCTGCGCACCGGGGCTGTTGAGGACTCTGTCCCACCTGGGAGCATTGGAGCCGTCAGTAGGTGCGACGAGGCGCGGCGATATCTCCCTGGACACACTGGTCACTGACTGAGAGAGCTGATTCTCAGCGAGAACGCCAGAACTCCCTCTCTCCACGTCCTAGACCATTCGTGGGCTCCCCTCTCTTCTCAGCGAGACCGTCCGCTGCCCCGAGCATGTCAGCCGGCCAGCAGCTGCTGCTGGTGCTGGCCAGCGGCCGCTGGTGTCAGCAGCTGGTGCTGGTGCTGGTGCTGGCTGCTGCGCTGGCCGGCCGCGGCTGGTGCCAGCAGCTGGGCACCCCTTCGCCCGACTGTATCGCAGATATAGCCCGACGTCTGGGCTGGCAGAAGATCAACATGCAGTATGCAGACAGATACAATGGTGAGGACAACATCGGGTCGGGGCAGAGTAACTGGCTAATTCGTGTATACCTATTGTACGGAACAGTGGCGTATTTATAAGTCCGCTAAGGGGAACCAAACCCTCAAGGGGTGCTAAACCCCTACATGAGGGCGCCACTAGATAAATATATTGTTGAGTGGGCTGGTGGGGGGGGGGGGGACTCGGCTCCAATACATTTCCGAAGGCGCCCTCCCGGCTACCACATATTTCCAATGGCGCCCTCTAATGCACCTCTGAAGGCGCCATCCCACATAGCACCAAAGGTGACCTCCGCTGCAACTTTGAGAAATCCCCCTCTCACACACCTCCAAGGGCGCCCTCCGATACACAGGGGCGTAGGAACTCTTTTGAAGGGGGGCAAAAGGCATGTTAAATCGATTTTTTCCATGCAACTTCCATAGGGCATAGGCGTAATGTTAAAATCCAAAAAATGTTGGGGGGCAGTTGCCCCCCACCTGCTCCCCGGCTCCTACGCCTATGCCGATACACATATGAAGGTGCCCTTCCACATACCTTCAAAAGCGCCCTCTGATTCACTTCTGAATGACCCCTCCCACACGCCTCCAAAGTCGCCCACCGATACGATTCAGCTCTGAAGGCGCACTTTCACATAGTCAAAAATCACCCTCAGATACACATCCGAGTCCCGATGGCACCAGCGGCGTAACTTTTTGAAAATAATTGGGGTTGCACTTAGTTGTTAAGAGCCCATTTGTACCATATCTCGTCATAGTCGTGGTTGTAAATTACAAAATTATTGGTTGTAGCTACACCCCCTTTGCATTAAAGTTACACCCAGGAGCACCCTTCCAACATACCTCCAAAGGCTTCCTTCGCTGAATGTGAGGCGGTTTGCGCTCTGTCTCGTGAAGAGCTTCCAGAGTTATTTGGGCGGGCGCCCTCGGAGACAGCGGCGGATCCGGGGAGAATTCCCCAAGTTCCCCAAAGCGGAAAAATGGTCGGCCTCTGCAAATTTATCGTAAAAATTGCCTTTGCAGCAGTCAGGGCGTGTCATCCCGGAATTCCCTATGGTTAAGCTGCCGAGCGGCTTAGCATTAGCGATGACGTCACTGGACTCTAGTCCGACTCGGCTGGTATCCGCACGCGGCTCGGTGGAGTGTGAATATTTTGAACCGAAAAGCTGGTCGAGGGCTCACTCAGGCGGCCAGAGGGCCCCTTGGGCTACTGAAAGCCCCTCATGCCACGTAGGGGCCCCTCAGTCCTAACATAGAGATCTCTATGTCTCTAATTAGGTCTCTATTAGAGGGACCCCCTTCAGGCCGACAGAGAGCCAATTTCGCGCCGATGAAAGGCCTCTCAAGGCTGGCCGAGGGGACCCTCAAGCCACCAGAGAGCTACTTAGGCCCACAGAGGGGCCCCTTCAGGCTGGACAGAGAGCCCCATCGGGTAGAAAGGGGGCCTTTAAGCTGGCCGGAGAACCCTCAGGCCACCAGTGAGCCCCTCATTTCCACACATAGTGCCCTCAGACCTACAGAGGGCCCTTCATGCCGACCGAGTCTCCCCTCAGGCCTTATTTGAGGGCCCTCAGACCGACAGAGGGCCCCCTATAGGACGACATAAGGTTACCCTAAAACCACAGAGGCCTATATAAGACCCCATCAGATTGACAGAGAGCCCCCTCAAACCGACAGAGGGTCCTCTCAAACCGACAGAGGACTCCCTCAGACCAACAGAGGGCCTCCTCAGACCAACAGAGGGCCCTCAAACGACAAGAGGGGCCCTTAGCTGACAGAGGACCCTCATATCGACCGAGGAGCCCCTAAGGGTCGACCGAGTGCCACCTCAGGCCAACTCAGGGCCTCTTTCAGACCGGCAGAGGGTCCCTTCATGCCGACTGAGCGGCCCTCGGGTTCGAACGAGGAACCCATCAACCGACTGGGGCCCCCTTCGATTCAGGAAGAGGTTCCATATCCCAACGAGGTCCCCCTCAGGTCGACCGAGGGCCCTCAGGTCGACCGAGGGCCCCCTCAGCTATTAGATAGCCTCAGATCGAAGAGGGCTCCTCTCGGACGACAAAGGGCCCCTCAAACCAACAGAGGCTTAACATTAAGACCCATCAGATGACAGAGGACCCTTAACCGAATAGAGGGCCCTCTCAGACAACAGAGGGCCCCCTCAGACGACTGGGGACCCTTAGACCGACTAGGAGGTTCCATCATCCCACCGAGGTCCCCCTCATGCCTACCGGAGGGCCCCCTTCATGTCGACGAGTGCCCCCCTCGACGACTGAGGCCCCTTCAGACCGACGAGGGCCCCTCATGACGACGAGGGCCCCCTCAGGTTGACTGAGGGGCCCCTTAAGTTGATCGAGGGGGCCCCCTTCAAGGTTGACGAGTGCCCTCTCAACGACTTGAGGGACCCCCTTCAGAACCCGCAGAGGGCCCCTTCATCCCGACCAGGAGCCCCCTCAGGTCGATCAGGGCCCCCTCAGGTCGACCGAGAGCCCCTCAAGCCGACTGAGGGCCCCTTTTAGACCGGCAGAGGTTCCATCAGGCCGACAGAGGGACACACGAGGGCCCAACGAATCCACCATGGACCCCTTTCAGATCCGAGATGAGTCCCTCTGAGCCACGACAGAGGGGCATTTGACCCAAATGCCCCTCCCTCCCCTGGCAGCGCCCAGGGTCTTTTCAACCTTCCCAGGGGCCCTTTGACCTTCCTGGGGGCCCTCTGTGCTGGCTAGGGGCCCATTCGACGAGTTCACGGCCCTCGGACGCAACTATCACGTTCAAAATATTCGTACCGCACCGAGCCGCGTGCGGCGACAGCCGAGTCGGACGAGAGCTCCAGTGACGTCACGCTAATGTTAAGATATTGGGCGTCAAAATCCCCGGATGATTCTACCTCTCTTATACGGCCTTGATCGCACATAGTGTCGTGACTTGTTGAATGTTAGAGGTTGTTCATCAAATTTGCGCATGACACACAGTTTCACAATGTCAAGAATGCTCAGGTGCGGTTCTCCCATTGTAAGACAAGGTAGGCAACTGCCTACCCATTCGGAGCCTTCTCCCGATACCGATTTTATCTCCCCTTCTTTTTTCATTTTTCTTTGTTTGATATTGATTTTCTGCAATCGGAATGGCCTATTTTGGAGCAATTTTCCCAATTTTCAGAAAAATTTTCTTCGAAAACCATAAATTAAGCACAAATGTAAGAAAACCTTGCCTATGCTTGCCCCCTTTTTCTTTTCCCCTCTAGATTCGTAAGCCGAGTATATTGTGCTGGTATGATTTAAGTAGCCTGTAAGGTAGGGCAATATACACTAGAAAATCCGAAAAGGCACGCCCTTTTTAAGCGCAATAACTTTAAAAACAAATATGACTGCAATACCAATTGCTATTTAGGCTCGTACTAGCTTGCTACATAGGGGTTCAATTATTATTTCGAAAAACACTTTTTGATTGAGTGTATCAACCTCGTTTCCGCTTAACACCGCGGTTCCCACTTAAACGGAGTTTCATTGTTGATTCGGCGAAAATGACTATTGCCAGTCGCCAGAAAAACAAACTAACAAACAAAGCATCACAGTTCCTTCACCATGGTGCATTTTTTTAGTACAATAATGCTCACGGTCACGAGCAGCCTTCCAATTTGGAAGGTCGACCGGGGATCCTGAAAGGTTGATTAGCCCCCCCCCCCCTTGAGGGTCGACCGGGGTAAATAGAGGGTCGACCGGGGCCTTTGGAAGGCTGATCTGGGGTTTCATGGATGCAGAACAACCAAGGTTTTTGGAGCATCAACTGGACCTGGCCTATTTGGCTAGTGCCTCAGTACCTACACGAAATAGGTCTGTGTCCACGGTGCTCTTACACAAACTCGCCGTATTTGGCCGGCTTGGTCAAATACGGCGAGTTTTTTTGTGTGGATGTACCTTGGGTCCCCTGGAAAAATAATGTTTTTGTGACTAAAAAATATAAATAAAAAATGCTGAAAATATGTCCCTCTAAAAATATAGTGGACCAAATCTGGCGAGTTTTTTGGGGGGACCTTGTTCCCCCCAATCAAAAATTGTCCCCCTGAAGCGAATCCTGGGTACGCCACTGTCTGTGAGTCACAATATACACAGTGTATGCATCAAATCAAAGATCCTCAAAATGTGCAAATCCGTGGTGCTACCAAATATGGCTACTATATAGAAAATGTTTGCGTTTAATGAAGTTTTTTACTGGTTTGTTTTATAAAAACACTGTGCAAGGCTGTATTATGAAGTTCATCTGGTGCTTCGACCAATTACAATTAATTTAAGCAAAGTTTAAGCAAAGTAGTATATGCAAGAAGATCATAGCATTACTTTCTGGCAAAATACGGTTCATGGATATTGGGGGGATTATCCCCTCCTTCCTCAAGATTGGGGGGACGCAACCCCCCGTCCCCCCTGTGGCGGAGCCCCTGAAAAGAAGTAAGCATACCAGGGGTGCTGAGAAGCGAAAACCACCATGAGCGACAGCAAGAATGTCTACTTATAATCCTGTCCCTAGATGGCACTAGTAGTAAACGCCTGAAGTTATGCTGTACTGCATTGCTTTAATTCGAGTACCGCGGTGTGAATTTAACCAGCGAGTTACTGGGGGGAGGGGGCTATTTACGAGCGAGCGTGAAGCGCGCAGCGAGTCCTCTTTGAATACCGGATTTTTAGCATTACGAGCGAGCGCGAAGCGCGAGCGTGTCCTCATTGAATACCGTATTTTTCTCACATATAAGCGGCCGACCCGGCCGGGCCCGGCCAGACCGCGATGCTGGTCAGAAGCTCATATCTTTTGAATCCCTCATCCGATTGACAAGCTGTTTTCGCCATCTGATAGCCCCATGCAATATGACATTATGATTAATTTACATTTTCACGTGAGGGGCCAGCATGGACGTGAACCACGTGCCGCGTCAGGGGTGTCAGAAAATATTTTATCCTGTATAGCTGAGAAACGGCTGAGAATTTTAGCTGAAATTTGGTTGTGGTTGAGACCACCCACCATTGGCAAAGTTTCCACAGGTCAAACTCTGTGTCACGCTGCACGTGCGCACCGTGCACCCCTGTTCCGTTCACGAAATTATCTTGCAAACACTGTTGCATACCGGAACCTATATCTTTCGGCAACCAAAAGTCGCAATGACACGGGTCAAACACAGATGTGTAGAGAAACGATCCGCCCGGCGTATGCACTATTTTTCGATCAGCGGTGCATGGTATGTGCAAAGTTACTGGCTATACAAGCGCAAATTCATTGTTTTATGACGTCCTCACAATTTAAATCAGTGCTCGGCACCTATGGGACGTGATGCGATGAAACAAACACCATTGTGTAGACCGATGTACTGTCTCTAAAATGTATGCAAAAAATATGTTTTAATGCAGTATATCGCTGTTAAAATCCGCCTGTAATATTTACATTTATTTATGTATTTTCCTTCAATTACACCGACCCGTAAGCGTCAAAACTAAAGGGTGCTAAACGATTTAAAAATGATGTAGCTGTAAAGCGCAATCAAATCCATCTAATACCCACCCAAAAAGTATTTTTGGCTTCAAACATAAAGCTTATAATTGCAAATGGAAAATTACGCTGCAAAACCTATTAAGTGCAGAGTATCGGTTTAGTTCGGATCTATTTGCGACGGCAAAACAACACATAGCGAAAATAATTAAAAAGCATTTGCTTTGCACAAAACGAACCTCCGTTGCGGCGGAGTGATAAATAACGCGGATTTATTCGGGCTCGCTCGTCCTCGCCGTTTAAGTCGTCTTACTGGTATATAAGCGGCCGACCCGACCGACCCGACCCGATCCAGGCGGCACGGCCCGGCCGGGCAGACCATAACGCTGATCAGAAGCTTATATCTTTTGAATCCCGCACCGATTGACAAGCGGTATTCGCCATTCTGATAGGCCCATTGCAATGACCATTATGATTATTAACATGGTTTTTTTTTATCGCCTTGAGGGGTCAGCATGGCGCGTGACACGTCCACGTGCCGCGTCAGGGGTGTCAGAAAATATTGTCCTGCTATAGCTGAGAAACGGCTGGACCAATCAAGCTGAAATTTGGTGTGTGGTTTGAGATCCAACAACTGGCAATTTTACACAGGTCAAACTCTGGGTCACATTGCACGTGCGCACGTGCACCCCTGTTCCGTCCACGAAATTACCTACAAAACATCGTTGCAATACCGGAATCTATCTTTCGGCAACCAAAAGTCGCAAAGACACAGATGTGTAGAGAAACGATCCGCCGGCGTATGCACTATGTGTCGATCAGCGGCGCGTGGTACGTGAAAAGTTACTGGCTATACAAGCTTGAATTCATGGTTTATGACGTCTTTACAATTTAAATCAGTGCTCAGCACTTATGGGACGTGAAGCGATGAAACTAACACCAATGATAATCCTACGGCCAATGTACCGTCTCTAAAATGCATGCAAAAATTCGGTATTTAATGCAATATTTCGCTGCTAAAATCCGCCTGTAATATCCACATAGCCAATTGTATAATATTGTCTTCATTGCATCGCCGTAGCATCAAAATCAACGGGTGCTAAACGATACAAATGATGCAGCTGTAAAGCACAATCAAATCCATCTAATACCCACCCAAAATGTATTTTTACCTACAAACATGAAGCTTATAATTGCAAATTAAAAATAACGCTGCAAAACCCATTGAGTTCAAAGTATTGATTTAGTTCGGATCAAGGCCATATAAACTTTCTGGCCATATCTAGGCCATATATTGGTTCGGATCTATTTGCGACGGCAAAACAACATATAGCGAAAATAATTAAAAAACATGCTTCACACAAAGTGAACCTCCATTGGGCGGGTGATAAATTGACGCGGATTTATTCGGACTCGCTCGTCCTTCGCCGTTTAAGGTGTTGTACTGGTTATAGCCCCTCTCCCGTTATTTTTGCAATATTTCCTAAACAAACAGCGTTATCGTCACCAAACTTTCAGTACCTTGTCTCACATCAATTTGACACGTGTTGCCTGAAGGAAAAAAAAAGATGGGACTAATATGATAGGTCAACCAAAAATGACGTCAGAGTGACGTCATGTTCTGCATTTTTTGTTGAAAAATAAGGGTTTGCAGGAAACGCTGTCAAATTACAGTTGTAAGAGAAACTCGATTGTCATATATGTACGAAATGACAGATGATTAACTCGGCTGTCAAACTGCAATCTCGTATTTTCGAAAGTTACTGAAACTCATTTTTTTAGAAATTCAAATACATAATTTTTTTTGTTTTTACAAAGTTGTCAAAACAGAATCCGAATTAAAGGGACACTGCCACCTTCCAAAAAGTTCTCAAATGTACGCCGTTTGTGGTGCAAAATATGATTTAGTAATTGCTGTGAAACGATTATGACATTTGTTTCTTCACAAACATGCTCCAATTGCATGAAAAATTGCGATTTAATATTTGGGCTGATGACGTCATATGAAAAATGGAAAAATAAAACCCTCACGCAGCCATAAGTATGACTAGTGTATGGCTAATGTATGGGCCAAACGTAAAACAAGTCGACGTAATCAACATTAAGTAAAGAGAGACCGAAGACATCGAATCGGGTCCAATTCAAATACATTGTTGGGGACTAGGAATGTTACAGATGTCAAAAATAAAACTAGATTTCTACTGTGATTCGACCCTCAGTGGTTGTTTAACTATTTACCATACCATAATTTGGCAATGCCAAGCGCCAAAATGGGCTATTTCAACCAAATATAATTTAAGGTGGCAGTGTTCCTTTAAGCAAAAAAACGGAATATATTGTCATCGAGAGGAGGCCCCCAATGGAATATGTGTAAGCAGAGGTTCTGTAGTGGAATTCTTCAAACAATGACTGACTTACATCTTTCAAAGACGAAACTCGACCATTCTACAGCATAACCATGCATACAAATCTGCATTTCCGTTTTTTGACTCTCGTTTACTTCGTATCCTATTGCAAACAAAACAATGTTTTAAGGCCATTTTTCGTGTTCTAGTCGAATAACGAACCCACAAACATGTCTTTCAACTCCTAATGACCGTCATATACAGTTTGACCTCGTGACCTCGGATGGCCTTTACCTGACTCAAGGTAAAAAACAGCTTAGAATGGTAATTAGAAGTGTCAGATACACGACTCATACCGACTTATCAACTGATTATGTGTTTAATATCGCATTTCTGCGCGACAATTCCATCCACCGGACTTTGATGACGCGGTTAAACATTTTGTCTTTGACGTGATCTGTGACGTCATCAGTGACCCTGAGGTTTACAATATTAGGTTTTATTCGACAAATCCGACAGGGCTATTGAATGCCGTTGGAATTTTTAAGATCATTCCAGCAGTTTCAGAGATCACAGGGGGCTATAAATAGCCCTCCCTAAGTAAGTCGCGTTACAGAATATATCCCAGTTAGTCACGGTTTAAAGGGATAGTGTCACCTCCGGAGGATTTCTAAAAAGCAACTTAAATGAATGGCGGGAGTTAACAATCATGTATGCTGTTTCTCAAACTTGTCCTAAAGCTTATCCATCGGTAAAACATTTTCCCATTTATTTCCGACTCCAAAACGTTGGTCTCAGCTGTGCTCAGCACTGAATTCATGATGGCTGCTCTCATCACACCAAACCTTCGAGTTACAAATTATCAACAATATTCACTTTGTATTACCGATATGTTTACTTTAAAGGGACATAGTCCACGCTTAACACATTATTTGAGTTGAGATAGCATTTCCGTGCTTGGCATTTGCATATTGTATGTATAAGTTAAAACAACCACGAGGACGAATCACAAAAAATTGAGTTTGGTTTTGGACATCTTCAACAAAAACCCCTATAGTGATTAGCATTAGGGTTCTTAATCGATGTCGTCATCTCTCTTTACCCAATGTTGTTGAAAGTCGATGGTTTTACATTTTGGCTGTACATAAAGCCATACACTAGTCATTACATATAAGCAGCGTGAAGGTTCTCTATTTCCCCAAAAAAATCCTTCATATGACGTCCATCAGCCCAAATAATTAAAACGTATTGTTATGAATTAGCACCTGTTATGAGAAACAAATGTTCATAATCGTGTTCGGCAGAAGACTTATATTTAGCACCACATGCGGCGTACATTTGAGAACTTTTGAAAAGGTGGGACAGTCCCTTTAACACGCGCACTGGAGAGGGGTATGCCACTAACACGCACTGGAGGGGAGCACTTTAGTGCCCACCATGAGATCTCAGAAAGTATTAGAGCTAGAACGTTCAAACTTACAGGATAGGTAGGTGCTGTGTTGATCTACATATCCTGAAATTTTGGTGACAGGTGAATATCTTGAAGGTCAAACGAGGTCACGAAGTTCAAATCTGGCCAAATGTCACCATTTTGGGGATTTAACCTCTGTGACGTCACAGGTCAACAGCAGTGTGTCTGAAGTTCTGTTGGGGGATGAACATTGATATTATCTACCAAATGACTTTGAATCGTCCCGATCTGACAGTTTGTTCCGAAGATATCGCCTCACCGACCTCGATTCTGGCCGCCATTTCGGAATTCAAATCCATAAAACTAAAAAAATTGACGACCAATTTTGATTTTTTCGTCAAGCGATCCGCTATTGTGCTGCCGTAAATGTCGCACAAAAACTACCGCCCTGCTTTGCTTGGTTTTCGAGATATTCACGAAAAACGTGGGGGCACAAAAGTGTCCCCCTCCAGTGCGCGTGTCAAGAGCTTGTCACAAGCTATCTAACGCTGTTTTCTGCTTGTCGCTACCTTTATGCATTGCCGTGGTTTCCGAGATCGGGGTATCTTCCCCAGTTCCCCTATACCTATACATATATAGGCGTGCGGCAAAAACGTCAAAAACGGCAAAAAACGTGGCGCCGTCCTTGGTTCCAGATTTTAATCGAGATGCTTTTAACGTTTGCATTTGTATTGACATAGATAACAGTTGACCTGTCATCTATGGTATTAAACTACTGTTATCTATGGTATTGAATATATACCACCTGTGGAATTCGGCAAACAACAATTTGGTATTTGCAGTTAAAATTGAATTTCAAATTTAACATAACTAGTATAAAATTAATATACAGTGATGAGGGGCGTAGCTTTTTTAGAAACGTTGGGAGGGGGGCTGAGCTGGTAAAAATCGCTTAGCCCGGCATTGACTGGGACCGCTTAACGCCACCCTTAATATTTTTCGTAATAGCTCAAAAACGGTTAGCGCTATCAACGGAAAACTTCGGATACCGTTTTTTGTACAATGTGCATCTATATGACGTCTTCAATGCAAAATTGAAGCGATTTCGTCAACAATTGTTGAGATATAGCGAATATAGTGACGTCACTACACACGATTGTCACACCAAAATAAGCTAAAATTCAACAGAGCTTACAAAAGCCATATGATGCTAGCAAAATGCAAAAGAAAAAAAAACATGGTTCCCCCAGCTTTGTGGAGTTTCCGGTTCTTAAAATGTAAAAATAAATTTGTTTTTGGGAAAAATGACTACAAAATCAAGACATTCAAAGATTTCAAAGATTTATAAATTTTACAATTATATCATCATTTTTGACTGAGTAGTTGCATCTAAAGTACTGGTAACTCATGACGTCTTATTTTGTAATCGCGTTTTTTTTTGCTTTTATTGACAAGATACAGACAAATAAATGACAGCACTGTATGTCTGATACAAAACTAGAAACAAGTCTTTTGATTTAAATTGATCAATCTCAAATTTTGACATTTTGTGACCTTACTTTGACCTTCGCTTGATAGTAACTTCATTTACATGAAGTCAGGTGGTAAAATGAGTATCACCATCTAATTCTGCGCGT
Source organism: Semibalanus balanoides (assembly GCA_014673585.1). Classification (NCBI taxonomy): domain Eukaryota; kingdom Metazoa; phylum Arthropoda; class Thecostraca; order Balanomorpha; family Balanidae; genus Semibalanus; species Semibalanus balanoides. The sequence goes on from VOPJ01005913.1 coordinate 430,530, forward strand.
AAAAAGATCCATAAAACATGTGTGGCATGACTTCGTAGATATTTTGTGTGAAGTGACCTTTTTGGCCTGACCTTGACCTTGATCTTTGCCAACAATCTTACTTTAGGCCATGAGGAATGTGCACCATACCTTTGAGAGCACTTTGGGTGATTATGGTTGCAATCTAAGGCTTTGGATGGAAATAATGGCCCTCAAACTACAAATCTTCGTTTGTGACCTTTGACCTGACCGTAACCTGACATATGACCTCAATCATAAATTATCGAGCGAACTTTCAATTGGTCTTATTGAGCGCTTTAGAATACCGCGTTGTACGTCTGCCTGCGATCAGTGGTTCGAAAGATAACCATAAACCAGGGGACGTTTTACTCCTCCCCCTCTCCCCAGTCAATGGTGTTCAGATCACATCCCAGTCAATACCGGGTCAATCTATAGTCAAAGTCAATGTACATTCTCGAGCATTCTCGGGAAATAAGGTAACATAAAAATCCACGAAATATGATTTTTTTATCGGATTCGAACCACTTCCTCTTCCAAGTTGCGGGGGGGGGGGCTGAAGGCAAGTTGGAGGGGCTGAAGCAGGGGGGTGTCATCCCTATCTCCATAGATATAAAGACTAGATAGGACAGCCCAATGGAGTGGTCCGCTCGCTAGTACGTAAAGCCGGCCGCCATGTTGGGGTAGTCCACAATGTAGACTCACCTAAGCGCGCTATGGCGCTGCGGGCAGGAAAGACGGCAGGTGTGTGATTGATGATGGAAAAGTGATTCTTCTGCCGAATTTCGGAAGGATGAGAAGATATCGGGGATGTTGTACCGAACCTAAGGCAGTAATTGACGTATTGATATAACTATCAAGCGAAGTTACATGAATGCAAGGCCGCGTTTT
>VOPJ01005913.1:435919-448244 GCA_014673585.1 Semibalanus balanoides
TCAGCAGGCGAGGAAGACGTGGTAGCGCCAACATTCTCCTCCTTTATTTCCACCGACATGGTGAGACCGGGCGTTAAATTTTCAGGGTCACCTGTAAAGAATCAGTACATATAATAAACAGTCGTAGCGGCTCGATTGACCCTAGACACTGCAGAAAGATTCGCCTTAAGTAAAATGCGATAGAAGAAAGAGAAGGATGAATTAGAAGAAGTGAGAGCGAAGAAGTTCCTGTTGGAAGAGCTACAAGATGATAGACAGGGTCCATATCTAAAGTCCATCACCGTGATCTGACCCGTGAACTGTGACTTTGAAGGTCAAATTGCAGGTGAAAGGTTAGAGTACCGCATAGTGACCCAAATGAATTGCCGGATGCTATAAAAAGGTCCCATATTATAGAGGGTCCACATCTATCGTCCGTCACCGTGACCTTTGACGTTGGAGGTCAAATTCAAAACAAAAGACGAGGTTCCTCTTAACATGTATTACATTTATTATTACATTTATTGCCAGATCCTTTCCTAAGTGGTGTCATATGATAGAGAGGGTCCATATCTAAGGTATGTCACTCTCCATATCTAACATCCGTGGACCTTGAATTTGACCTAAAAGATGACTTTGAACAGGAAAATTAATGCTATATTCGTTACCAGCGTGCCACAAGTGACTGTGAGCCGAAGTTTGCCCCTAATCTAAATCCAACGCTGAATAAGTCAAAACTTCACGGACGTGGCTCCTCCTGCGTTGCCTCTGGTGCCCTCAGGGCATCGTTGCCGTGTTATTTCTACGTTACTGTCAAGGTGGCACGTGACCTCTGATGTTCCTGTCTATGTCCACTGTTCACCCAAGCTCATTGTGCCTCGTGTCATGTTACTGAAAGCATGTTCTCTCTCGTTGATACATTGTTCCTCGTGTCATGTTACTGAAGGCATGTTTTCTCTCTCGTTGATACATTGTTCCTCGTGTCATGTTACTGAAAGCATGTTCTCTCTCGTTGATACATTGTTCCTCGTGTCATGTTACTGAAAGCATGTTCTCTCTCGTTGATACATTGTTCCTCGTGTCATGTTACTGAAAGCATGTTCTCTCTCGTTCATACATTGTGTCTCCTGTCCTGTTTCAAAACATGATTTTTTGTACAGTCTCTCTTGAAAGTATCTGTGCATGGGTTGCGGCGGTCCAGCGAACTACCCAAACCAGTTTGAGGGCCCCTGTGTATTCGTCACCCTCCCCTCTCTTCCCGACCCAACCCAGCCCCCGCCTTGGCACTCGCCGTTAGTAAAGCTCTGTCGTGTTTGGGCCACAGAGCGAGATGGTGAATAAGAGCCGAAACTTTTAAGCGCACGAGAGAGAGAGCGAGAGAGCGAGAGAGCGAGAGAGCGAGAGCGAGAGCGAGAGCGAGAGCGAGAGCGAGAGCGAGAGAGCGAGAGAGCGATGAGAGCGAGAGAGCGAGAGAGCGAAGAGCGAGAGAGCCGCAGAGAGCGAGAGAGGAGTGAGAGCGACGGAGACGAGAAGAGCAAGAAGCGAGAGGCGAATGAGAGCGAGAGACGAGAGAGCGAGAGAGCGAAAGAGCGAGAGAGCGAGAGCGAGAGAGATCGAGGATGGCGAGAGAGCGAGAGCCAGAGCGAAGACGAACGAGAGATGAGAGCGAGAGAGCGAGCGAAGAGAGCGAGCGAGAGAGCGAGTGAGAGAGCGAGCTACTAGAGGCCGATGAGTGCGAGTGAGTGTGATGTGAGTAGTCTGAGTGAGTTGTGAGTGAGGGAGTGAGTGAGTGTGAGTGAGTGTGAGTGGAGTGTGAGTGGAGTGTGAGGAGTGTGAGTGCTGAGTGAGTGTGAGTGTGAGTGAGTTGAAGGTGAGTGTAGAGTGAGTGTAGTGTAGTGTATGAGGTTGAGTGAGTGTGAGTGAGTGTGAGTGAGTGTGAGTGAGTGTGAGTGAGTGTGAGTGAGTGTGAGCGAGTGTGAGAGTGTGAGTGAGTATGAGTGAGTGTGCGTGAGTGTGAGTGAGTGTGAGTGTGAGTGATTGTGAATGAGTGTTAAGGTGAGTGAGCGAGAGTGAGTGAGCGAGATTGATCGAGAGTGAGAGAGCGAGAGTGAGCGAGAGTGAGTGAGCGCGAGTGAGTGAGCGCGAGTGAGTGAGCGCGAGTGAGTGAGCGCGAGTGAGTGAGCGTGAGTGAGTGAGCGTGAGTGAGTGAGTGCGAGTGAATGAGAGTGAGTGCGAGTGAGTGAGTGAGTGAGTGCGAGTGCATGAGTGAGTGCGAGTGCATGAGTGAGTGCGAGTGCATGAGTGAGTGCGAGTGCATAAGTGAGTGCGAGTGAGTGCGAGTGAATGCGAGTGAGTGAGTGCGAGCGAATGAGTAAGTGAGTGCGAGTGAATGAGTGAGTGCGAGTGAATGAGTGAGTGAGTTCGAGTGAATGAGTGAGTGAGTGCGAGTGAGTGAGTGAGTGCGAGTGAGTGTGAGTGAAGTGAGTGAGTGAGTGAGTGAGCGAGAGTGAAGCGAGAGTGAGCGAGAGTGAAGCGAGCGTGAGATCGAGAGTGAGCGAGAGTGAGCGAGAGTGAGTGAGAGCGAGATCAAGTGTGTGAGAGTGAGAGCGAGAGTGAGCGAGTGAGAGCGAGATCGATTCATTGAGTGCGAAAGTGTTGAGTATGCGAGGTAATGAAGCATAGGACAGTAATTGAGAGTGAGAGTGCCGAGAGTAAGCAGAGAGTGACAGTGAGAGGAAAGTGAGAGTTGAAAGTGAATTGCGAGTAGAGTGCGAGATGAGTGAGAGTGCCCAAAGAGAGTGTAAGAGGAGTGTGAGTGAGTATGCAGAAGTAGGTGAGTTAATGATTGATGACGTGCGAGAGGGAGTGAGTTAAAAGCACAAATGGAGCATTTGGTGAAGCTAAGTGAGTGACTGAGAGCGAGAGTGGGAGTGAGTGAGTTGAGTGTGAGAGTAAGTGCGAGAGCAATTGCTGAGGTGATTGAGTAAATGTGAGTTAGCAGTGAGTGGCAAAGTTCGATGAGGTTGAGAGTTATTCAGTAAGTGAGTGATGTGAGTGAGCTGAGTGAAGTGAAGTTGAGTGAGTGAGTGGAGTGAGTTGAGTGAGAGTGAGTGAGTTGAGTGACCAAGTGTGAGAGTACGGTAGTGAACGCGAGAGTGCAGAGTGCAATGATGAGTGAGTGTGAGGTAAGCAGTAAGTAGTGAGTGCGAGAGTAGTGCCCAAACTTGGGTTAGTTAGTGATAGAGCGAGTGAGTGAGTGAGTGAGTGAGTGAGTGAGTGAGTGAGTGAGTGAGTGAGTGAGTTACCAAGTAAATGCAATAGTGAGGGAGTGATGGAGTGAGTGAGTGAGAGTGAGAGTGAGTGAATGTGAGCGAGAGAGAGTGAGTGTTAGCGAGATTTACTTAGTAAGTGAGAGCAAGAGTTACTGAGTGAGTGAGAGTAAGAGTGACTGAGTGCGTGAGAGCGAGAGTGAGAGTGAGTGAGTGAGTGAGTGAGTGAGTGAGTGAGTGAGTGAGTGAGTGAGTGAGTGAGTGAGGAGTGAGTGGAATGAGTGAAGGAGTGAAAGATGAAAGCCGAGAACAAGAAGAGTTGAAATAATAATAATAATCGTGACCCAACAATGCCATAATTAATGCGTAAATTGCCGTCAATATTACTTTGCGTTGAAATTCGTGTTATGGCCAGCTGACGCCTTTAAAACACACACCCGAATGTTGGTCCCAACGATCGTGTCAGAGCACATTAATAATCATGCTGCCTAGCCCGAGGCAGGTGTTCTCAGAACCTCCTTGACGGCTCGCTCGCTTCCCCCTCGCGTTTCACGATCCCTGGTAGGGTCAGATACTCAGTGACTCTCAAACTTGTCCACACAACCGTGGTTGGGCTGGGTGGTGCCCCCACCGCAGTGCACAGATACTTCCAAGAGAGACTGTACATGATGCAGTGCTCTCATATTGTGGGTGCTCAAAACATGATTGTGGTTCTCAAATCGGCATTGCAGTGGAAAGGGGGTGTTCAGCCACCCTCAAGGAGATATAAAGCCACGCTTATGATATTTTCCCTTCAAACGGTTTCACTCCACTTCTGTTCACCGGAAAACGCGACTCTTTCTTTACAAACCCATCCGTTCTGGCAAAAATACCTGGATTTGTATTATTTCCCTTATTGATCTGTCCTAAATACTTAAACGTGATCAACCGCATTACCCTCCTTTCAAACTTTCCGACCCATCGCCTGCTTCTGAAAATCACACAGGGAAGTTTTGATAAACAATCATCAACTTGACCTATCCAGCAAGATATTCTTACCATCAGCAGGCGAGGAAGATGTGGTAGCGCCGACAATTTCCTCCTTTATTTCCACCGACATGGTGAGACCAGGCGTGACATTTTCTGGGTCACCTGTAAGGAATCAGTGCATATGTTAAACAGACGTAGCGGCTCGATTGACCCTAGACACTGCAGAAAGATTCGCCATAAGTAAAATGTGATAAAAAAAGAGAAACAGGAATTAGAAGTAGTGAGAGCGAAGAAGTTCCTGTTGGAAGAGCATTAAACTTGAAAAAAAAATCATCGTTGCATGCGATAATCTATGAAATGTCACTCTATTTGTTCATCATCCTAAACCGGCTTAATATTTTGACACCATTTGTAGCAATGTACGCTTAATTAACCCTATTAGTGGCAGGGGGCGGATTCCGCTCCCCTCATGTTTGCTTAGATACATCTGGAACGGTTGAAAGTAGGCTCATAAAATTGTAGGACTTTTCCTAAAAATGATTTTATCATCTGGAGTCAAAATTTTGAGTTCCTGACTTGAATAGAGGCGGTTCTAGGGCCCAGTTTCGGGAGGATTTGTCGGCGACATTTGGCGATAATTCGGAAATGCGATCGTAATGGCTTCTTCCCAACTGCCTCAAGTACGAAGGAGTTGCATTGGTTTACGGTGATTGAAATAGGTTCAAATCAGTTGATGTTATTGATATACAATATTTTTACGGCAGAGGCGGTTTCAGTTACGTGAAAAGGGGAGGTTTCCAAGAAGTATGAAACGCCTAGCTGGCAGGCAATAAACTATGTAAAGTGCGTTTACAGCTATGGAGATGCTAAAGGTAGATTATTCTTCTATTATTTGCATAGTTTGTTACATCTTAAGTTTCAATGGCGTGTTCAGGCATATTAAAAGAGGGTTGACTATCATGGTGATTACGCTATGCCAGCGATTTTCGCGCAATAAACAGTTAGTTGAGAATGATGTATGCAAATATGAGGCCAAGAGAGGGAATGAAAACATTTTATCGCAGAGGCGCGCTCAGGAATAGAAAATAGGTGATATTTTTAAAGGAAACTATGATGCAAGGGTTTACAATGACATAACATACTGCAGTTTTCAGATTAAAAACGCAACAGATGGTCCTCTTCGAAACATTGTAGGATAATAGGCGAGCCCAGGTAGGATAAGAAGTAGGTAACGAATGTGAATTGAAAATGCAAGTAAAATAGTCACTGTTGACTAGATAGTATTATAATAGCGGGAAATATTCCTATCAAAAAGTCTTGCGTCTCCCCAATTTGGATCGTGGATACGCCCAGCCCCCATCAAGCGTTTGACATTCCTAAGTGATGACGTCACCCAAGTCATGGCCCGTGACCTTCAACATAAGAGCCAACGGGGATTTATGGCCCCCTGAAGCCCCTACTGGGAAAATGTTGGGTTGCCTTACCTTTTTGGATTCGTGGGGATGCGCAGATTCCAGAAAACGCGTCAGTTTGGTCATATAGTCTCATTCAAAAACCCTCATTCCTTCAGCATTAGTGCACTTTTGGCCGTATATAGTGCACCCATAGGCTTCAGTATCGGTGACGTCATGATCTGCCTAACCTTATGTTCTACTTCTAGTAACCTTGGATACGCCTATGATGAATTGAACGTTCAAAACGAAACTATATACCAGTAAAGAGCCGTAGTTGGCGATGAACGAGCGAGCGCGAAGGAAATGTATGGTGAATTTCAACTCAATCGGGGAAGTATTTTATGAGATACAAAAAAGGTGCGCACGTGTGCACGTGCAGACACCCATCCCTGACTTGTGGAAATGTGGCGGCTGAGAGGTCCCTAGCCACACACCAAATATGAACACAATCGGCTCAGCCGTTCGTGAGATATACAATAGGGGTGTGCACGTGCGCACGAGCGCACGTGCATAGCCACCCCACCCCTGACATGTGGCGGCTGAGAGGTCCCTAACCACTCACCAAATTCTAACACAATCGGTTCGGCCGTTCCTGAGATATAAAATAGGGTTGTGCACGTGCGCACGTGCAGAGGCACAGCACCCCTGGCTAGGGGAAAAGCGGCGGCTGAGGAGTCCCTAGCCACACACCGAATTCGAACACAATCAGCCCAGCCGTTGCGGAGTTTTTACGACAAAACACCTTTTAACACCCCTCACGCGGCACGCGCCACGCGCAGTGGCAGTCACCAGCATGAGCCGACACTGTTAACAAAGATTGGTCGGATGGGGCTGCTCAGCAAAGAAGACCGCTTGTCAATCGGACGTGCGGTTGCAGAGATATGAGCTTCTCAAAGGCGTCGCCACGGGTCGGGTCGGGTTGGGCCGCTCATAATCATATTTTCCCATATACCACGAAAAGACGAGCGAGCGCTTCGCGCCCGCTCGCAACTACCGACAACATGACACACTCCCACCATGTCGTTTTGGTGACAGGAGGCGTGTCGCGTGTCGTGTGGTCTAGCTTTCTGCTGCATTCTCCCCTTTGCCTGATCGCACCGGCCTGCGGTCGCCGCGCCGGCAAGCTGTCACGCATCGCCAAAGCTGACCCTCCTACCTGGGGTGACCCATCCCCCCCCCCCCCAGGCAGGGATGCTAAACCATTCCGAGTGCAACGGTGTTGAGATGTGCGACACTTTTAAGACAGACTGTACAAGAATGTGAGGATGTTAGTCTCTCGAAGTTCTCGAGTTCATTTTCCAGTATATTAACATTTCCTGTCAATAATCTTCTACCCGCCGCTCGTCGGTTTGTTGACGAGAAACCTCATCAGTGCAAATGTCGTTTATTTCTTGAAAACCTTTTCATTCGAACAGGTTGAGTCAACTGACTGTACCTGAGGTAGTTGAAGAAAAACTAGTCGTTGTGTCGTTTGGTTCATTTTTGATGTCCTTCAATATTTCGGAACTAGGTTTCCAGTCCCGTGGGTCATCTGGAAAAAGAAACAGCATTCAATGTCAACAAGAACAGAACAAAAAATATTATATTATAGTTACATCTATGCTCGCGGGGACAAATCATTTACAGACCACACAAATTAGGCGACACAAGTTTCCAAGACAGAGAAAGCCTATGTATCAGTAGCACACAACAACATTTAACCAAATGTATTGTATTTAACCGTTTATCAGATGAAAATACTCATTCTAAGTTAGTGGAAGAAATCACCTATGGGCTGAAAAGCATATAATGAGTTAGTCATTTGCTACTGTTTCATATCAAATAAAGGCGATGGTAATGCTTTTGAAGAGCAAAAGGATAGCAAAACAAAGGTCGAAACTCTAATTCAATCCAAAAGCTTATGCACATTTATGCTATAGGTGATATCGGAACATTCCCGTTGCGTTTTTTCGACTATAACAAATCATACCTGGTAGTATATATTCCGAGGATGCCTTTTGGGCAGTATACAAAACATCAGACGCCATCTTACAATCCTCTGAAAAGAGAAGACGTTCAAGTTAGAATCACGATATCTAGCAATCCGTTCATTTCCAAATGTAGGAGCATTGTGAAAGTACTTACTTCCCATTTGCATTTGTATAACTCATACGCAAACGTTGAATGGGGTACTGTGTACAAATTTAGTTCCAAACCCACCGCTGGGTGTCTCTGTGAGCCGGTCAGGTTCACCACGGCGGCCGGCGGCCACGCCGCAGCACAGTAGTGCGGTCCACCACTGTTAGCAAGGGGTGGTGGACCTCTACAAAACAGAATGAGCCCTCTTCAAGTCAAAAACGGGCCCTCTTCAAGTCAGAATGGGTCCTCTAGAGACCAAAGTGGCCCTACGGAAACCAGTGTAGGCTCTCTGGAGGCCAGAATAGGTTCTCTGGAGGCCAGAGTGGACAGATTTACTTGCGATTTGTTTTAAAACGGGATGAAATTTGTTTTAAGACACTTTAATCGGCAAAAGACCCCTCGGGCTATTGGGCCCCTTCGCGGATCAGGGAAGGAGTCATGTCTTCCCCTCTGGATCCGACACTGATGACCGTCATGCTCCAATTTTAACGCCAAGTGATGATAATAATTAATAAAGTAGCACAAGAGCATCCATCAGCTCAGAAACCGTTGCGTAGACTTTTGGTTGTAACGTCATAACAACGTGACCTGACCTGAACACGATGACCTGAAACTTTTTTTGTGTCAAACGTTTCAAATCAATGGTTACCATCCTACCAAAATTAATTGATGTCACTAAAACAGATCGGAAGTTATTGAGAATAAATAGAGGGGCGAACAACCACCTCAATTGCTATTAACCCGCGAGTTACTAGGGGGGGGGGGCTATTTATAGCCCCCTCTCGTTATTTTGCAATATCTCCTAAACAAACAGCGATATCGTCACGAAACTTTCAGTACCTTATTGCTCATCAATTTGACACATGCTGTCCGAAGGAAAAATATCAGGCTATGATAGGTCAAACAAGAATGACGTCAGAGTGACGTCATGTTCTGCATTTTTTGTTGAAAAATAAGGTTTTGCGAGAAACGCTGTCAAAAGTGCAGTTTATAAGATAACTTTAACTGTGATATACCAATTGACAGATAATGAACTCAGCTATCAAACTGCTATCTCGGTTTGCGAAATTTACTGAGAATGAGAATTTCGAGAAATCCAAAAACATTCTTGTTTTTGCATTTTGTTGTATATGAATTTTCAAAAACCGGAATATCTATGTTCTAGAAGAGTGCAATGAATATGTGTAGCAAGTTTGAAGTCAATATCTTCAAAAATGACTGACTTAAACCTTTCAAAGCCAAAGTTCGACCACCTCTACAGCATAACCATGCATAAAAATTTGCATTTCCGTTTTTTTTTTGCATTATACTTCTATTTGTATGCAAAAAACCATTGTTAAAAAAGTCATTTTTTGGCGTTCTAGTAGAAAAACGAACCCATATACATGTGTTACAACTCCTAATGACCGTAATCTGCAGTTTGACCTCGTGACCTCGGATGACCTTGACCTGACCCAGGGTCAAAACAGCTTAGAATGGTAATTTGAAGTGTTAGATACACGAATCATACCGATTTATCAACTGAATATGCGTTTAATATCGTATTTTTGTGCGACGATTCCATCCACCGGACTTTGATGACACGGTCAAACATTTTGTCTTTGACGTGACATGTGACGTCATCGGTGACGCTGAGGTTAACAATATTATGTTTCCCTCGACAAATGTAACAGGTCTTTATAATGCCATTTGAATTTTTAACATCAGTCCAGTAGTTCTGGAGATCAGAGGGGAGCTATAAATAGCCCCCCCCCCCCAGTAACTCGCGTCTCGCGTTACAGAATATCCCCCAGTAAAGCGCGGGTTAACCTGGGCCCCACTGCACTATGAGACGGATCGCATTCAAAATGCCTCTTAATTCAGTTTAAGATACAACCAGGGGCGCAACCGCCTATACGGACACTACAGAATGTCTGTCCCGTTTTTGACGGGCGCCGAAGGCGCCCCCGCCCCCTTTTTTGCAATTAGCATCGCCAACAGGACAGGCGCCAGTGGCCTACAGAGTATATGGTCATTCAGGGCATGACCTGGTCCTTTGGACCAGAGGCACCCATGCAAAGCTGGTGTCCCTCCGACCAGTGACGACGCCCCTCCGGCCATGACGGCGCCCCTCCGACCAGTGACGGCGCCCCTCCGGCCAGTGAAGACACTCCTCCGGCTAGTGAAGGCACCCCTCCAGCCAGTGACGACGCCACTCCGGCCAGTGAGTAGTGACGGCGCCCCTCCGGCCAGTAAGGCGCCCCTCCGACCAGTGAAGGCGCCCCTCAAGCCAGTGACGGCGCCCCTCCGGCCAGTGAAGGCGCTCCTCTGGTCAGTGAAGGCGACCCTCTGGTCGATGAAGGTGCCCCTCCGACCAGTGAAGGCACCCCTCTGGTCAGTGAAGGCACCCCTTCGGCCAGTGAAGGCGCCCCTCCTATCAGTGAATGTGCCCCTCCGGCCAGTGACGGTGCCCCTCCGGCCAGTGAAGGCGCCCCTCAAGCCAGTGAAGGCACTCCTCCGGCCAGTAAAGGCGCCCCTCCAGCCAGTGGATATGAGCCTGCTGATCAGGCACGAAGCCAAGGGGGGACGAAGGCGGCCGCTCCCCTCCACCTGGAGGCCCGGCGGGACCTTTTCGGCGCGCGCAGCGCGCCGAAAAGGTTATTCTTACCCATATGTTCAGTTTTATAATGTGACCTGTTCTCATGAAAAGCCACAATAGTGGATGAAACGTGATGTGAAATAAATAAAAAACCTTACTTGGCACAGATCATATTAACACTATAGTGCATAGACCGTTTCACACGACGAATATTGGCACCATCACCCAGGTTACAGGTGATTTTATGGCCCAGGTATTTGAACTCTTCCACCCATGTCAGGATGTGTCGTCCATCAAGGTAGATACAGGGAGGCTGAACAGTACAAAGATGAGTCACTGAATAAGGCCTTTGTGACAAAAACATCAGGCAAACTGTCTTTTTAAGGTTGAACTTCACATCCAGCGCTACCGAATGACTTTTGCATTTTCTAACCAATGCTTGAAGTCCAGCCCTAGTCGAAGCCAGCAACACAATGTCATCAGCATATGCCAGCACATTCACTGCACTTTTACCCACAAAGCAGTCCTACCTGCATTTTCCACAAGTCACAGGATAAGTGAGTCTATGTATATATTAAACAATATTGGTGACAGGTTGCCACCCTGCCTTACACCATTCTGGACACCGAAGGATCAGATTCACTGCTAGCCCATTCCACACCCATCTTCTGAGACCTGTACCACCTTAAGAGAATCTTAAGGTAGGGCAAGGGAACTCCGCGCTCCGCAATAATACGGAAGTGTCGAATGACATACCCTATCAAATGCTTTACTGGCATCAAAGAAGCATGCGTACACAGGGCTATCACGACTTGTGTAATAGTTAACTGTTTCTTTGAAGACATACGTAGCATGTGTGGTGGAATGCCCTTCCTTGAAGCCAGATTGTGCATCACTTGTGTGTAGAAAGGGTGTGAGCCTTTCCACAAGGATGAGTTCCAAAAGTTTTGGCAAGCTGGTAGAAAGGGCTATGGCCTGATAGTTTGATTTGTCATCTAGAGACTAGAGTACTACTTTTATCCTTAACCAAAAGGAACTAGTAGGGAGTAAATCATGCCAACCAGCAACGTTGAGTGGTTCAGCAAGCTATTTAGAAGCACAGCCATATTGCCAAGGACATCTGTTTGCAAATGCAGCAAGTGGTCAGAGGATAGAAAATCCCACCCAGGAGACTTCCCACCCTTAAATTTTTCCACCGCACCACACACATTCTCAAGACTGATGGGTGAAACATTTGGCACCGGATGGCTAGCTATCAATCTAAAAAAGTCGTCATCACTGCTACAGCTAAGGTCATTGAAAATTGACTCAAAATTATCTTACAACATATTAGCAATATTGACATTTCCAGAGATAGCACCAAAGCTAGGAGGAAGAGAAGTTCCACCGCCCATTTCTTGCTTGATGAGGGACCAGAATCGATTTGGCTGTTGACTTCATAGATAGCTGGCTATTTCGTTCATTTTAGCTGTGTTGAGTTCTCTCTTACATCTTCTCAAAGCATACTTAAATGAAAGACATGTTTGTCTCATAAGAATAGTCTCAGGGCCTTCTCTGGGAGAGCCACATGAGCGCCACTGGAGAAAAGCCTGTCGTGCCACTCTGTGTTTAGTTTTAACACTTATATTCCACCCGGGAAGGCTTTTGGGATGCCCAGCACTGCGCTGCCTGATGCAGGAAGACCCAGCAAGCGTAACAGCTTTCACTAAGCAATAGTAGCAGTCAAATAATTCATTTGTGTGTGCTTCTTGAGCACATTCTGCTGCACAGTCAGTGTGCAATAGCTTGATGGTTGCCTGGTATGGTGACCCAAGTTACGTGCGAATAAAGTCTTTGTAATTTGTAATTTCTTCAAGGGTAGTCAATTTCCATAGTGGCCTGGGGGCGTTGCATTCATTGGCTCTGGTGCAGTAAGATCAGTAGCTTGAAGTGTGCATGAACAACCAGTTAGGGCATCT
>VOPJ01005913.1:448264-509360 GCA_014673585.1 Semibalanus balanoides
ACGGGAGACGGGAGACGGGAGACGGGAGACGGGAGACGGGAGACGGGAGACGGGAGACGGGAGACGGGAGATGAGATACGAGGCAAGAAACACGAGAGACGAGAGACCAGTGACGAGAGACACGAGAGACAAAGCACCAGTGACGAGAGATGAGGGGATCTGGTGCTGAGCGCCATGCGCCATGCTGAGACAGAGCTGCAGGAGGTTCAGACACAAGCTTCACATCACAGCATTACATAACTATAAGACCAATGTCACTGTATTGTGAGTGTTCACATTGTCGTGCCGTTGCGTGCAATGAAGGTATTTCCCCGGCAAATGAGTCATATATCATGGTAATGGCTTTCCTAATTATAATGTGACAAATATGGACATGGCATATTAACTAATAAGTGATTCCTGCTATGTATATCCGTATTGTATCATTTGTATGTCACTGCGTTAACCTAGCAACAAATAGGTCAAGTACCTAACTATATATACTTATATAATGATAAAAGAGCAACAGATACGGTAATCAAAAAGCCATAACAATATCAACTAACCTCTGTTCCACAACCGTACAGAACGAACACTACAATATCGCAAAAAAGCAAGGAAGCCGCTCCTTTTGCGAAATACGCAGACAACATTTAACTTGTATCGGATGGCGAGTCATTCTGCTCACCAAAGGGCGGGGGTAATATATCACTCACGCTGAGTTCCACTGCCCCAGCGTGCACGCGCTTCCATCCTGCAGCGGAAAGGAAGTGGCGGCGGAAGACGGCAGGGGATAGGGGGACGGGAGAGGTGCGGTAAACTGAGGGGGGATCCTTCAAACCGCTGCGGTCGGTTGTGGTAGGCGTCTACCGCACCCGCTTCCGTCACGTCACAGCGATAGAACATGGAGGAGAAGCGCAGCGTGCGTCATAGCCTGCTACAAAGAGCGGCGACTGCCTGGAACTGAAGCCAGGATTCCAGTGATGGAAGTAATAGTGGAGTCAACTGAAGGAGTCAACTGAAGCCAGGATTCCCAGTGATGGAAGTAACAGGGGAGGCATAATGGTGGTTCGTTTAATAATGATCAGTGTCCACACGAGTGACAGGAGAACCAGGTTATACAATGTAAAATACAATGTACTGTAAAAACCAGGTTATACTAGTCAGTCGGAGGAATTCAAGTTTACTCCCAACCAAGGGGCGCCGCCAACATCCGAAAAATGTCGAAGGCTTTCTGAAATCGATTCTTTCCATGAAAGTCGAAGTCGATTCTCTCTTTTTGCTCAATTTCCTCGATTTTGTTTAGTTTCTAAATTGCTCAATTTCCGACACGCTGAATTATCCTCACAAAGTTGCGCTGCAAACAGTTATATGGAGCACATCCACCCCTTCAGTAACCAAGCTCAGCAAGCATTAATTCCTAGTTAAGATAAGTGGCGTATTCTTCTCCCCGACATATTTAACAAAGAACCATTCGTCAGGGACTACACCACAGAAGGAACAGGGGGACGTGTCCCACCACACATTTTCATATTTTAACATTACGCCTATGCGCGTTGCATGGAGAGAATCGACTTCAGAATGCCTACGCCCCCCCCCCCCCAAAACCTCCGGATGCTCTGGTGTCCTAGCCATTTGGTGTTTTCCGCATTACGCAGAAAAACCTAAAATCATGGCAGTAAAACACAACTCGCGGAATCATACCGGACAGCGCCCCGACCAAACTCGCACAATCCTCCTCCTCAACTAATCACTCCTTCATACTATCCACTCACCCCACCGGATCCCAAGTCCGCCACCACCAGTCGCATAGCAACAAGTCGTGTCCAGTCTCCCTCCCCGACTATCACCATGGCCGGCGGCGGGACGTCTCTCCCACCCCTCCGCCGCCTTCCCGGCATCACCCCCACAGAGGCTGGGTGACTCGACCTAATCCGGGCCTCACCGCAGGGTACCGCCACGCCATCCCCCCCCCATCTGCCCCCCCCCTCCACGCATTGTGCGTCACGTGCGACTCGGTCCAAGGTCAGAGCGGCGGCGGCGGTCACGGGCCGCCCGCCGCCGCCACCGCCGCCAGCGCCGCGTTAAAAACACACGCCTACATGGACGCCAACGTCAATGCCAGGAGGCGCAGACGAGGGCAGACGAGGGCAGACGAGGGCAGACGAGGGCAGACGGGCAGACGGGCAGACGGGCAGACGGGCAGACGGGCAGACGGGCAGACGGGCAGACAGGCAGACGGGAAGACGGGAAGACGGGAAAACGGGAAAACGGGAAAACGGGAAAACGGGAAGACGGGAAGACGGGAAGATGGGAAGACGGGAAGACGGGAAGACGGGAAGACGGGAAGATGGACAGACGGGCAGACGGGCAGACGGGCAGACGGGCAGACGGGCAGACGGGCAGATAGGCAGATAGGCAGATAGGCTGCAGATAGGCATGATAGGCTAGATAGGCAATAGGCAGACTAGGCAGATAGGGCAGATAGGCAGAT
Organism: Semibalanus balanoides; assembly: GCA_014673585.1. Lineage (NCBI taxonomy): Eukaryota > Metazoa > Arthropoda > Thecostraca > Balanomorpha > Balanidae > Semibalanus > Semibalanus balanoides. Next base: position 450,738 of record VOPJ01005913.1, read on the forward strand.
AGGCAAGATTAGGCAGATAGGCAGAATAAGCAGATAGGCAATAGGCACAGATAGGCAGATAGCAGAAGGCAGATAGGCAGATAGGCAGATAGGTGATAGGCAGATAGGCAAGTATAGGCAGATAGGCAGATAGGCAGATAGACAGATGGCAGATAGGCAGATAGGCAGATAGGCAGCAAGGCAGATAGCAGATCAGGCCGATAGGCAGATAGGCAGATAGCAAGATAGGCAGATAGGCAGCATAGGCAGATCAGGCGATAGGCAGATAGGCAGACGGGCAGACGGGCAGACAAGCAGGAAAATAAAAGTGAAATAATAAATAGTAAAAAAATGTGACAAGCGATTTGTGAATACAAATATATATGTCAACTATGGTGGAAGGATCATTTCTCAGAAATTTTGAATAGTGTGAGAAATACAGAATGTAAAGAATTTGCTCTAAAGCAATTTTCAACAGTTAGTCATGAATTCAAATGCTTTTCTGTCCCCGAAGTTACAAAGTCTATTGTTGAATTAGCATCGGGTCGTTCTAGTGGTAACGACCGGCTCAGTTGCTGAGCATTTTAAAATTTGCTGTGGTTCCCTGTGCAACGTCTGTCCTATGTTTCGCCATGGATGGCTAAGCAATAGCTATGTACCGCATGCATTGCGAAGGTTGTTTTTGACACCGTATTTGTAAAGAAAAAACCGGTAATTTAACTGATAAAGATAATACCGCCGATGCCGTGGACAGTGTCAGCTCCAAAATTTTGGAAAAGATCATTTGATAACTCGCTGTTTTCTCGAACATCTAAAACTGGTCATCATCACGTTTGGATTTCAAAGAGAACCACTCACTGATATGGCCATCTTTGCGCGAAGAAAGTAACAGATTATTATTTGTGTAATAGCAGCCGGTTTTCTTAGCTTTCCTCGACGCACGTAAGGCGTTCGATGGGTTATCATTGGAAACTGTTTGAAAAGTTGGCTTAATAGGGGCATAGAACTTATTTAGTAAAATTGCTTTTGGTTTCTGGTATGAAGTCACAACAATTTCATGTTCTTTGGGGAAATACTTATCGGAGGGTTTTCTGTCTCCACTGGTGTTAGACAGTGGTGGCATTCTATCTCCCCTTTTTGTTGTAATGTATACACTGAAGTGGATTAATCACTCTTCTCGACCAAAGTGGTTTTGAGGAATGTCACTATCAGGGTAGTGGTAAATCACTGTGTACTATGCTGACGATATGGTTCTTCTTTCTCCGACACCACTTTGGGTCTGCAAAAAGATGTTGATATATTTGTGCACCGATTACAAAGATCATGACATTCTGTTTAATTCTCGAAAAGACGTTTGGCCATGGCATGCCTTCCGAAAAAAGTAAAAAAAAAACAAAAAAAAAAAAAAAAAAAAAAACAAAAAAAAGAAATAATAAAAAAGAAAAAAAAAAAAGAAGAAAAGAAAAAAAAAAAAGAAAAAAAAAAAAAAAAAAAATAGGAAATTTTCAACACAGTGATTTCTTCAGCTCCGAATAACTATGTGGTGATTGCATTACATTTTGTTGGATGAGTATAAATATCTTGGCTATCCGATTTCAACGCAAGTACGAGGCCGATGATCGGAAATTCGTCAACATATCGAGCATTATGTTGCAGGGCCACCACTCAGCTCGCAATTCGCTATTCACATACTCGGTAAAAATAGATTTGTATAATATCTCCCCTATTGTCGAACGTCCGCTGCATGCATCTATGGCATCGTTTCATATGTCTGAATCTAACAAAATTCAAGGTGTGCTGTCAATAACGCTGCTAGAAATGTTTTTTTGGCTACGATAGGTTTTGCAGTGCTTCTAATAGTTCGAGCAAAGCCGCATCTCGGTTATGATTTCTGATTGGTAACGATGCGGACTGTATCTGACTGTATCTGATCGGTCAACGGTGTGGATTGTATCTGACTGTATCAGATTGGTGACGGTGCGGATTATGCGGTGCGGATTGCATCTGTCACACAGGGACAGGTATACGAGCGGGAAAAAGGTATAGTAGAGAGATAGGCAGTTGCCGAACTCAACATGAATGGCCTGAGCACAGTGTGCAACATGGGTAAAGGTATAGGACAACCAATGACAGAACAGAGATGTGAAGGTTTCGAAAGGAGGGAGAGATTATTAGCTGACCTGGAAGAGACTTGATAAATATCAATAAAAATATTAAAATAAATATGAATGTAAATATTAATGTAAATATAAATATAACAATAAATATGAATACTTGTTTTAATTTTGATATATATGTATATAAGAATATAAATATTATTATAAATATAACAATTAATATTAATATAAATATTAAGAGTAATACAAATATAAATATAATCATCAATAAAAATATGAATATACAATACATATAAATTATCCGATAGTAGGGAGGTGGCAAGGGACAGTGAACCCATTGCGTGCTGCAGTAGAGGGGACAGTGACCTACGCCCTCACTACATCCCGATGGCACGGTGCGTTCGCCCCGGTCTGACAGACGTGCCAGAGAGCTGTGCCAGCCAGCCGGAGGACGCAGCCAGGAGCTGTCTCAGCTCCACACCTCTGTCTGCAGAAATGCTCTCTGTGAGGCGTGTGGATAGTTATCAACCAAGTTACGGAGGAGGCTAGCGTGTTGATAGTTATCAACCAAGTTACGGAGGAGGCTAGCCGCTAGTAGTTAGTACCTAGGGAGACATATGTCAGTCAAAAATATGGATATTGCTTTGAATTTGTTGAAAGGGCATCGTTCATTTTTGGTTCTCTAATACATCTCCCAGTTTTTAAATATGTTTGAAATATTTCATTCTATGAAAATTCCCCCAAAAAAGTCATTGTTTTCATCACAAAATCATCATTTTTACAAATGTGCAAAAAACAGAAGATATATTGGAAAACCAAGTATGGACGATAGCCCCCAAAAAGCTAAGGGCAAAAAATGTATTATTTTTTAACTTACTTATGTCTTCCTAAGTACTATACTCCTCCTTAACTTGGTTGGTAATTATGAACACGCCTCCGTGAAGGCTAACATTTAGGGTAGACTCTAGGCGGTACCTATAGTAGATATTTATGGGCGCCATATAACTCTTTTGTTGCGGCGCCCTTAAGCCCAAATCATCATCATCATCATCATCACCTATAGTAGATAGGGAGAAGTCAGCGTCCTGAGAGTATTTCGCCAATGTTGGAGATTTTTGTCGGAAATATAAATCACTAGAAGCACGTCTTGAGTGTTTGTTGAATGTTGCATGATTCCAACTCTTACATTTACACGGCACTAATATGACGATTCATTTAACAAAACATAACATACAAAACAAAACATAACATAACAAAACAAGGCATACAGAAATATAAAAATAGAGATATATTGCGTTAGTTGCGAGGCCAATATAACGTTGAAAAGGATACTTCCAACCCAGACATCCGTGAGGTTAGAGGTTAGAAACAAAAATTTGAGCCACTAACTTGTTTTGACAAGGCTCTTTGGCAAGGCTCACCAAGTGGTTTTGGCGAGGCCAAAAGCAAAGGGAGCCCAGTACAGAAAAAGTCGGCTCGTTGCTGTTGCACCAACTAACCGGTCTGGACCGACCCAGCGCCACATAGGCAAAGTTGCGTGGGCCCGATTTTTGAAACGTTTATCACCACTTCATCAAAGTACAGCCCACAAATAGAACACCGCAGTCATTTATTTATTAATTTATGTATGTATTGCATCGCCAACAGATTCATATCCACTAATAGGTGAAGTCATACGGTAAAAACATCCGATGTATCATGGGGACACTATATCTGATCAATTCGTTAACTACTGCCCATGACTGCATTTGCAAACTCGGTGGAACATTTCCCTTCCCATAAGTTTGTCTTCAACCATTAGCAACTGTCTTCGCCCGTTAATGAAACGTGCCAAAAATAAATCAATTAAGTACTTGCAAGGTCACTATGACAAAATGCGCACGGTTCACCGATGACAATTCGCGCTATAAATAATTTATGGACGTCCAAACGTTGCTAAATATAGGCATACTGGCCATTGTGTTCGTTAAGAGGATAAGTGCCATGTCGCGGAAATTGCGATATTTTCGCACAGTCACTGACAAAAATAACAGCTCTTGCAGCAATGTGCAGCCGTTTATAGCTCAAACATTGGCTCAAGCGTGTCATTTGTCTTACAGAAACAGAGTTCGCAACAGTCGCTGATATGTTACGAAATATAAGTGTATGGGAACTTAACACCTGTAAAGGTGTTTACTCTGGGTTGGTACATGTTAACATGTTAAATTATGTGCAGCTGCTTTTCTGGCAAATTATGTTGTATCATATATCTCAAAGCACTCAGATATGCTGAATTTGACATTGTTTATCGTGGTCCAAGCACACATGGGCAAAATTGCTCTAGATAGTTTTATTGCTGTCAGTATGTTTTGCAAAGCAAGAGACGAAAACGCATCCTTCGAAGGGATAATATATGTTTAGAGACATATTTGCAGTTAGGGATATTCGTTGATTTTGACACGCCTGAAGTTCTGATGAAAACGAACAACAAAAACCGCAACATGAGAAATACTGTACATGTTTTTTTATACATGCAACAATAAATGGCGTATATTTTATGCATACAAATGGACGATGACAAATATCATAGTCATATAGGTAATATGGGTAGTAGACACCACTTTACAAAATGCATTCGTTTTTTTTTTATAAATTTAGCCCGAATGTTTTGTATGGATGGATTTCCGAGGTCAGGACCCACGCTAAGCAGAGCCTTGTTGACGCTGCGCCCTGACCCCAACCACCCGAATCGTACAATTCCTGTTGGTCGGCAGAATTTAGACGGAAAGTTTTTACGTGCCCGACATACCTGGACACGGTCCGCCCCGCCTCACTGACGTTCACCTGACCTTACAGTGCGACCGCTGCCACCGGGCCGCAGGCCATCCCAGTCAGGCCACAAATAGCGAGCCGCGAAGCGACTCGAACCCGGGCTGCCACTACCGGGATAGGTCAGAAGCCCAGCGCTCTCCCGACTGAGCTACATATCGCTACCTCATATGGTGCACAACAGCTTTCAAAGTGAGTAGTAACTCATCCATGCTCACAAAAAACGCGTATGGGTTGACTTGGTGGGAGCGAAATCACGTCTGTCTTTCAGGGACCGACACCGGGCAATAAGCGGTCATACAAAGGTCACTAGCGGTAGCAGGATGAGAGGAAGGGAAATGGAGCCTGAAAAGAGGGAGAAAAGAGGGAGAGACAGGAAGGGAGGGAGGGAGGGAGGGAGGGAGGGAGGGAGGTGAGAAGAGAGAGAGGGGGAGAGAAATAGAAGGGAAAGAGAGAGAGAGAGCGAATGAGCAACAAAGCGCCAGCACCACCGAGTAAGCGACAGAAAGAGTGACACAGCGAGAGAGAGCGACGGAGCCCCTCTCCTCGTCGCCGTCGTCGCTGACGCACATCAATAGCTCTCCATCAGCGTCATCGTCGTCACCGACGCACGCACGCAGTCGTCGCCGTCGCTGGGTGGCCGCCAGACATTGACCTCGAGTGCCGCCGCCGACGGCGCGCGGGGTTCGCTGACCGCCGTCGGTCGGTGCCGTGCCCGAGGGGCGGGGCCGGCGGGGGCCCGAGGGGAGGGGGCCCGTGGGGAGGGGGCAGCGATGGCAGCAGCGGCGGTGGCGGCGCCGGCTGGCACGCACGAGCGTCGGAGGGAGGCGGGGTGGTGGCCGGGCGGGGGGAGGGGCGGCGGCGTGAGGCAGCAGGGTATGAACTCAAGTATGAAGTAGTGGGAGATGATGAAGGGGATCGTTGAAGAAGAGAGATGGGGGTCTGGTGGGTGGTGATGTGGTTGCGGAGATAAATGATTGTGTTTTTTTTTATTGAAATGTAATAATGTATTGTAAGTTGTAGAAATAGGACAAGAAGAGGAGGAGGAAATATCTATAGGCAGAAAGCATCAGTTTGGGTAAATACCTACAAAGCACGATACAGGTTGAGATAAACTGAAAATGTCAAAATGTGCATCATTTAATAAGTAATTAATCGAACAAAGCGCAGTATATGCTGATAAATATATTGAATCGTCTCGATATTCAGCCATGATACAGAAACCTGTGATGCTTGCAAAGCGTATTTATATGTGAAATAAAATACAACAAAAAATCTAACCAAATTATATATAAATATGTAAGATGTTCACTATCCAATGTAATCCCAATACTGCCTACACCTACCTCTGTTCAAATCAGCACGTCACTGCCAGCATAACTTATATAATCCCAATCAGGCTCAGATATCGCTCCTCTGGTATCCCCCGTCTATCCCTCCCAGGTGTTTTCTAAGTGACTGGGGACAGCACCAAGTAACTTACAGTGAGCGAATAATGGCATTACGCTAACATACCATGTCAATAACCGTATCACCTTATGGTGGCAAACATGACAGGTCAGAAAAACTCCGAACAAAAAACGCACGACAAAAAAAGGAGGGAAAAACTCGTGTGCCTTTGAACCGGTGCTACAAGAAGATCCATTTGTTATTCATGATTAGGTACTTATTTGCCCATAGGCAACGGAATACAAAAATTTGATGTGTATGGATGGGTGATAAGGTTGTTGAATGGTAAAAGAAAGTTTACGAGCAAAAAACACACTCAGTAAGCGCCATATAGAAAGCCTAACAAAAACGATTTTACTAACCGTAGCGGTTACGATGTAAAATCATGTCGACAAAAAGTTTGTCATGCGCGTGCGAGCCCGCTATGTAAAAAACTACCACCTGACACAAACTGGGCAAGCGCTAGTCATTCACGTAGAAACCATGGTTAACATCCTAGGCAGTGCATCTTAATTTGCTATTTAAATTTAATGTTCGATTCTCAATGTTCAATTGTTAATTCTCCAGCCAAACAACATGCCAATTTCCTCGTATTCTAGCCATCATCAGGCGTGGATCCAGGGGGCGCTAGGTCCTGAGCCGGGTCGTGCCCATGGCGCGCCCGTGGGCTCGCCCGGGCGCAACTTTTTGTATGTCGCGTCCCCCTCACGCCAGAAATCCCGGATCCGCGCCTGACCATGGGAATCGCATACGCATTGCCTCCATTGCCCCGCCCACGCGTCGCCATGGCAAACACCCTCCCACCTCCCCTGGCCCTGCCCCTTTCCCCTGGCAGCGCCACCCCTGGCGCGACGCCCCTCCCCGCGGCCTCCCCTCCCCGCCCCAGTGGCCCCGCCCGGCCGGCCGTGACGTCACCTCAGCCATGGACGCATGTCTCCCGGAGTTCAAGGTCGGCCGGGCCGGCGGCGGCGGCGGCGGCGGCGGCTGCTGGCGGAGGCCGGCGCGCGCGCGCGCGTGTGTGCGTGTGTGTTCAGACGCAGCCAGGAAGGACACAGTAACCTTGGCCATCGTCGGCTGACAAGCAGCCGCCGCCGCCGCCGCCGCTGCCGCTGGCCAGTCCTCGCTCGAGGCGAGGGAAGACAGGGGGAGGACAGCTTTCGAGAATGGAGAGCGACGCGTCTAATGGTTGGGGGGGGGGGTCTGCGCCTCTGGAGGGGCGGAGGAGCGAAGGTGTGTGTGGGGGGGTGAAGCTGTTTGAATGAATATATCGGCTCAGCACATGAGCTCGGGGTGAAATTGGTTCCGGTATTGGCCAGCTAACGCATTTTACGTCTTCTTTCATTCTACACCAGCAAGCTTGTCTGATGTGGGGCTAGTTCACATTTAGATTCGGGCAGATTGGGGAAGCGGTAGCCAATTACAAAAAGCGTAGAAGCAAAAAGCGTGGTGAAAAGTGGCAGTGATAGTGAAAAATCTGGTCAGTTCCCACTACTTAAAATAATCTTTCTAAAAATTAGGTACAGGGTAATTTTGACCTTTTGGAGAAGCAGTGTCACTTAAAACAGGGTGATAGAGACTTAAATTGGAATAGTCCCCTGCAACTTTGACTGGCATTGGACTCTTGTGCGGTCTTGTATTGGTAGTCACTATTACTATCCAAATCAGTAAATCACAGAAGAATGCTTTCCAAGGTAAGTAACTACCGGTATAATTGGTTACAAAGCAATGTCGGTTAATGTATTTCCATTTCAGCTTGTATTGCACATAATGAATAAAATGATCCTGTACATGCTGGTCTGAATAAATCCCCATGTTAAACAAGCATGTGGTCATACCGATGATTGTCCCACAACACTTTAAATGTTACAAAACTTAACTAGTTTTAACTATTTGGTCACTATGGTCCTGTTCCAGTCGCATCTCCCAGGAGGAGTTTTTGTTTGTTTATTGGGGTTTAAGGGCGCACTGACACCTTTGGGGTCAATTTACGCCCATTCAGAGGAGTTAAGAGCAAGTTTGAGCAGCTCAGAGCAGCAGTGTGGGAGTCGCCACAGGAACGATCGGAGGAATTTAGAGAATATATCAGCTGTTTGTGCCGAAACTTGGGTATCTGTTAACATTAGAAAATTATCAGCCACACCTTAAATGTACTCCTTAGCCTCCTCCGGCCTGCCCCACCTCTGTGTCTGGAGCAGGATGGAGGAGTTTAGAGGAGGTTTCGGGAGCAGTTGGATTAGCTTGGAGCAACTTAGAGCAGCCACAGGAATGACCAGAGGAGGTTAGAGGCGGTTAGAGGCAGTTGGAAGTGTGACTGGAACAGACCCTATGTATCTTTTCAGACACTGTTCTGTACTTAAGAATGTATCTTACCTAACAATATTGGAACAAAAATATGCCTGGAGATGACTATGACCGTCTCCATTAGTGCGCAATGACCACTAGCCACCTTTTATCAAGGTTTAGGTTTATATACTGTGACTTTCACATTTCTCATTAGTCTACTTGATTAGATCAAGACCAGATGATGATGTCAAAGGAACTATGTAATGCTGACACTTGATTGGAAACACAATATTGACAGATATTTATTATTTATAAGTCTGAAAGCAAAAGTCCTGCAATGTCACAAAACAAAACATTCCTCTCATCGCTAGCCGCTAGCTGGATTGAGTTTGTGTGGCGCAGCCTCCGGCGGCATTTCAACACATCCCTTTGTGGTTAGGGTTTTGCGTCTCAGGATTAGCTCGGGCGTGGTTTATGAGGAAGCAGTGAGATATTAATTATTGAAGTTATAATTATTTATAGTGCAAAATGTATCAGGAACGACATTTGTAGTTACTAAATGTGATGTTTTGTATTTACTTGTGGGTATATTATAGGGATTAACTAATAACTAATGGTGGGAAGGTTGTCTGTACCACCCAGACACCTTATGTAGGGTAAAAGTCCAATCTTTGGACTTGTCCAAACCTCTGCTGACTTTTCATGCTATTAGAATGTTGACAAACCTGAAGCATTGTTTACATTCTGATCACTTGAAAAGTCCCAAGGGCAGGACATGTCTGGGGTTACAGCAGTTGACTCTAAATCATCAACAAATATAGACTTTATAATCTTAGCAAAATTATATTAATGACAGGTAAATATATCAGCCATCAAGAAACGAATAGTTTAAACTTGAAGCTCAAAATTAATCCTGGGAAAAGGTAATCTTCCAGAAGACTTTACAGGAGACCACACTTACCAAATAATGGAAATTGGCTAAGATAGTTATCATCTTTAAGAAGAGATCCAGAAAATGGCCAGGTAACTACATACCTGTTTGTTAAGTTTAACCAGTAAGGCATGTAAGGTTCTGTAGCACATTAGCAGGAATCACCTCACAGTCATAGGTACAGCACATTAACCCTCGCCGTGTTAAGGGTAAAAATCACCTGTTGACCGTGTATGGGGGCTGGTAGCGACCCATCCTTGGGTGAATTTGCCATACCCCTTTCTTTGATTATGAAAACATGGGGCGGCCAAATCAGTGTCCGCAAAGATTCCATTTTGGCTTGGGTGTCAAGTCAGAGTGGAAAATTTGAGCCCAAAAAGACCATGAGAGCGGAAAATTATGTAGAAAACGGTACAATTTTGATTACTGCTTTGAATATTGTAAAGCCAGCTTCAGAACATTATATATTTCAGCCCAGCTGCTTCAACACCTGTAAGTAAGGATAACATCCATTACCGGACGAATAGCAAAGCATGCCGCATGCATCACGATCAATGCAGCACCCAAGACACATTTGGGCGGGGCATATGACCTTAGTTGTCGCCCGCCCTTAAACCCCAATCATCATATCAACTCCACAATCCAGAAGCAGCCAGAAACATGCACATGCATGCAAATGCAACACGTCACATTTCTCCCGCGCCGTACAGCGCACATTCAAGCGACACGAGAAACGGCCAGCTCGCAACGTATGCGATAACCTACTCATGGCACAAGAACAAAACTAAATCAATGACCTATCGTCAAAGCGAGTTGCAAATCCTAGTAGTTACCCCATCTCCCCCAACCTATCTGGTATCGTCTATTTCCTCCACTTCTAACGAAACGTTCCGGTATTAGGCATCACCGGCAGCGGGCGAATGGAGGTCACCAGCAATCAGACTCAACTGGGTCACTCTCACGCGCCCATCAGTTATCCGCCAGGCTACTGCCCAGCTCCGAACCACCTCAGAAGCAGGCCGGGTCATACCCAGAACGGACCGGATCATCCGCAGCTCCGTCAACATCAAGAAGTGCGCCGGGTCAGCTCAACACGTCTGCCTCAGAACGGGCGGGTCCCACCCCCACCTCCTTCAAACATAATCAGAAACGGACGCGGGTCACCCCAACTCTGTTCCAACCCAAGGCCGATTCCGCCATCAGGCAGGATCATCCATTCCCGTTCACTATATCTAACTGGGTTAGAGTGTGAAATCACCGGGTGCAAAATAACACCAATCCAGCGAAGCCTCCCTCCGGATCCAACATGAACGCGGCGAGACCTGTCCGCTCTGTCGACTAACAACGATCATCGCCGCATATCACGCTTCCTCCACTGGGTGTCAGTGTGGCGCGGCGGACGCGCCAGTGGACGGGATACCCTAGATCACCCGGCACATCGCTATAACGAACTCATCCTCAACGGACGATGCAGCGGCTTGAAGTCCTGTCATGGTGGACAACCATGGTAGCCGTTTGCCGCAGATTCCGCTAGCCTAATCCGATAGGTTTGCGGCGACAACACCTCCATCACCTGGTACGGGCCTGACCACGGTCTCTGTAGCTTTGGAGACAAACCCCTTCTCCGCACAACGCGGTGAAGCCACACGAAATCTCCCACGATATACTGGATCTGGCGCGAATCTGAATCGTTCTCCCAGCTCGAAGCGTGGCAGTAATGCTTGATCGCATCACCACTTTCGCCTGATATCGTCCACTCAGAGCAGAACATAACACATCTGCGCGGACAGTGTTTCTGAGCCACATGTCACGTCCAAACGAAGCACTAGCCGGTCGGCCATGGAAACAACTCAAACGGTGTAAACCCCAGTGGTCTGGTGCTCTCGTGTTGTACCGCAATACCACTTTAGCCAGAAAGGTGTCACCAGTCGCGTCTGATTGTCCGCGACAAACATCGCCAGCATGGCAACACCACCGTTCTGTTGAACCTTTCCACCTGGCGTTCGTACTGTGGATGATAGGCAGTGGTTCGGGTTTTTGTAACATCCATGTGGCGGCAGACTTCACGGACAAGCGGCTTTCAAAATTTCGACCCTGGCTGAGTGGATACTCGTGCAGCCATACCTGCAGAAGAGCTCCCGCACAAGAATCCCTGCAACAGTGTCAGCCTGCTGGTTGACTATGGGGAACGCCTCCACCCACTTCGAAAATCCACAAGTAACGACAAGGATGTAACTGTTGCCCCCATCTGAAATCGGGAAACGGACCAAGTGATGTCTGTAGAAATCGCATTCCCAAGGACGAGATGGGACTGGCAATCTTTCCGAGCACGCTCGAAGGGACGAGATTGGGCTTTCCTCTGAGAACAAAGACTGCACGAATTTGACGTATGCTGAAACGTCAGCAGTCATGCCTGGCCAAAAGAAACGATCTTCACTTTGTCCAGAGTCCCTTGTAACACGCCAGAATGCCGCAGACCAGGGACTGTCATGAGCCTCAGACAGAACCTCCTGAATCAAAACCTGCCGAACAACGAGGGCTGTCTGTGGCCATCTCTGTCCATATAACAGGCCAGAATGAAAGCATCTAGCTCAAGGGTAAGTACGGACGCTCAGAGGTGTTTCACAATGGATGCCGACCGGGTTAGCTGGAGTGGGAACAATCAATAAAGCAGACTCACGATACTTGAAGAATGTCCGGTCACCAGCTGAGCCGCAAACATCCTAAGCTCGTCAGCCTTCAGCTCTATATGTCCTACCACCGCCTCTGGGACCGATCTGGACAAAGCGTCCGCGTGAGGGATGCTACGACCTGGACGGTACACCATGCGATACGGGAATTTCCTCTCCGAGCTCGAGAATCCAGCGAGAAGTCTTCCCCCGTGGATCTTTACATGCGCGAAGGAATGTTAGTGGCAATTATTCCGTCTGGAGGGTAAACGGTCGAACCCTGGAGGTAACAGCGAAAGTGCGGGCGGCCCAAACACCCGAGGCATTCTCTCTCAGTGGCACTGTACGCGCGTCTCTACTTTAGTCAGGCAACGGACTAGCATATGCCACTGGGCTTCTCTGATCCACCAATCCTTTGGGACAAGACAGTCCCAGGCCAATGCCACTGGCCGTCAGTAGTCAACACCAAACTCTGCATATAAGTCAGGGAACGCCCAAAAAACCGTTGCGCCGTGGTCAGCAAACGTTTAGCTCGCAAGAACGACGCCTCTACAAGACTCGTCCCACACAAAATTTGGCTCGATCCTCGTTTAGTCTCAGCAAGGGTTTGGCAACCAGTGAGAACTCAAGGAATGAACTTTCGGAAAGTAACTGGCAAGTCCAAACGAATCTACGGACATCTGCACAATTTTGCGGCCTACTGAAATGCGCGAACTGAAGAAAACCTTCTCTGGAATCAGGAGCTACACCATTCTACTTAACCAAGTGACCCAAGAACTTGACTCATGTTTGAAAAAGCTACACTTTTTCAGGTTTAAGTTTGAGAATTTGCCTGACCTATGGCACTCAAACACGTGATCAGGTGAACCATGGCATCAATCAAGATTTCCTCAACACAAATGACATCAATCAAAGATAAACCAAAAACATTCTTTCCCAAGTCAAACCAGCAAAGCACAGCCATCATCAGCGCTTGAAACGACGCAGGCGCTCGCCTTTCAAAACGAACGGCAATCCTCTGGACTCCAAAGACCTGTGTGGGCTGAGAAAGCCGTTTCTCCCTATCCGCCTGCCTGCAACGTCCCTGCTGCCCAGTATCCAGACTGCAATCAGGACAGTGAACCACGTCGAACCAGGACAAGGCATCAAGACAGTCGTCCACTCTTGGAGGGGATGGGGAGTCACCATGAGTGACGTCATTAAGGCGACGGTAATCAACACCAGCCGAGAGACCCATCTTTCTTGCGAACCGTACGATGGGAGAGCTCCAGGGAGAACAAGCTCGACCTGATGACCCCGTCTCGCTTCATCTGCTGGATGACATCATCAATATCCTGTCTGTCGTTGACGTTCACCCTCCTTGGTGGCTGCGCCACCGGCCGCGCGTTGTTCACGAGCGGGATGGAGTGCTTAACCAGTCCCGCACTGACCAACTCTCCCTCAAGGAAGAACGCTCGCCTCGTGCTTGACCAGGAGGTCCCTCAACGACAAGCTTGGCTGCATCATCAGACAAATGTGCAGAGTTTGTGAACCAATGCGATCGGGACCCCAATCCGAGCAAGAGTTGCCGTCCCACCGACGCTCTGATCACACAGAGTCGGACCGTCCAGCAGGCGTGCCACTACAGCGTGACTTGGAAGCGTCACTCCCCGAGAAGTGGGGTTGAGGAGCCTCACCGGGATTAAACGATCATCGGACACTTTAGCCACTGACCTGGCACACATGATACAATGCTCATCAGACAGCAGGTCGCTCGTTTCTATAACTACATCCCCCGTTACTAATTAGGCGGCACAGAACCAAAGCACGACACTTTTGATGTTTTAGGAGGAATATTACACGCTTTTTTGACAATCGTACGCAATTTGCCATCTCAGAACATTACACCTACGCACACTAAACAGTATTTGTTGAGAAATCTATGGAATTACGGAATGAACCTAGTCTCTTCAACACATCAAGAGTTCCCAGAATACAGCTCTGGTGTCACACTGCGCACCACATACAGCGGCCGATCACGCAACGTCTGATCGCCAACAGTGACATCGCATATAATTACGCATACCAGATCCAAAAGCACTTCCATCCACTGTGGGACCGGTTGCCGCATGGGAATGGTATCTTCTTCACATACTAATTCCAGAAATCACTTCTGAGGAAATGAGACTACACTGAGCACCCTATCCAAAAGCCATTTCTACCCTGGCGGCCGTGAGACAGCCCCGAAACAAACCTTCAGCACCATTTGTAGGCCCCCTATACGAGAAGACGATGCGTGATGAGCACCACGACCGGTCCGCAAACCACGCCCTTGGCCCGAAGCAGCAAGCTAACCGCCCATACGGTGATGACGCAACCAACTCGGCCCCGCGGTGGGAAACTTCCCTCACGCGGGGAAGGCTGATCGTCCGACAGAATTCCCCCCAACAGATAGCAGTCACACGCGACCGGTGCCGTCCTCGCCGAAAACTCCGACGCCTCGACGTTCAAACCGGGGCCGAGTCCGGCCCCCGGGACAACAGAAGTGACGGCGGACAGAGGTCGGCGACCGGGACAGCCGCCACAGCACAGACGAGTCGGCGGCCCGGGTTACAGCCGCCACAGACGCAACGAGTGCGGCGCCCGGGCTACAGCCGTCACCCAAGAGGCAACGAGTCCGGCGGCCCGGGTACAGCCGCCACAGACGAGATGAGGGCCGGCGGCACGCGGGACAGCCGCTACCAAACGCAAGATCGAGTCCGGCGGCTCAGGCACAACCGCAACAGGCGCACATGAGTCCGCGGCACCGAGACGGCAGCCGCAGGCGGAGACCAGGCGGCTGGTGCCGGGGACGCAGCGGCAGGCGGAGACCAGGCCGGCTGCTGGTGCGGACAGCAGCCGCAGGGCGGGAGACCAAGGTCGGCGGCCCCGGACGGCAGCCGCAGGCGGAGACCAGGCCGGCCGGTGCGGACAGCAAGCCCCAGCGGGAGACCAGGCCGGGCTGGTGCGGGACGGCAAGCCGCAGGCGGAGACCAGGCCGGCTGGTGCGGGACAGCAGCCGCAGCGGAGACCAGGTCGGCGGGCCGCCGAGACGGCGCGAGGCGGAGACCAGCCGGCCGGTGCGGACAGCAGCCCAGGCGGAGACCAGGCCGGCATGCTCCGAACGCAGCCGCAAGGCGGGAGACCAGGTCGGCCGGCACCGAACGGCAGGCCGCAGGCGGAGACCAGGCCAAGCTGGTGCGGGGGACAGCAGCCGCAGGCGGAGACCAGGCCGGCTGGTGCGGGACGGCAGCCGCAGGCGAAGACCAGGCGGGCATGCTCCGGACAGCAGCCGCAGGCGGAGACCAGGCCGGCTGGTGCGGCGACAGCAGCCCCAGGCGGAGACCAGGCCGGCTGGTGCGGACGGCCAGCCGCAGGCGGAGACCAGCCGGCATGCTCCGGACAGCAGCCGCAGGCGGAGACCAAGGCGGTGGTGCGGACAGCAGCCCATGCGGAGACCAGGGCCGGCTGGTCGGGGACGGCAGCCGCAGCGGAGACCAGGCCGGCTTGTGCGGGACGGCGAGCCGCAGGCGAGACCAGGCGGCGACCATGGGACAGGCAGCCACAAGCGTCATAGAGGATACGGACTCATAAGCCCGGCGGAAAAACCAGGAACAGGACCAGAGTCACGCAAAGGATGGAACTAGGACTTCCTCTGGTAACCACCTAGGAACAGGACAACACTGTTTACAGGGAAGAGGAACAGAAAAAAGCACAAGAATACATCTGTTCTCAAAGCTAATGAGAATGGAGCTGATCGGTCCTCTGCCCAAGAACGATGACAACCGACCCGGGCGCCCCACGCAGTCGCTCTTACTAGAAATTTGCACAACCGCGCGCATTGTGTCCCTGGTTGCTTGCAACTTGAAACAGACGATCTTGTCACCTTTTCTGTCATTCTTCTTGGGACAAAACGGCTCCCAGGTCCCTTTTCACCACAGATGCAAGGGCTCTGTGGCCTGTTTGAGCTCCTCTCTGTGTGCAGTGCTTCAACCTTTTTCTCGAGCGCTGAAACTACCTCAGTTAGCTTCTCAATCTGACTTCTTTGTTCAGGACAGGCAGCCCCAGCTTGAGGGCCTTCAACTCCCACTGACTCTATCACACTGGTGCGCTTAGCCTAATATACATATATCCGACATATTTCTGGCCCGAGCACAAGTTGCGCGCCGTGGAGTGACTCAAAAACAGCACTACGTCTAAGCGGCTCGCACCACAACTGCACTCGCAGTCTCGGGCCAAGAACCACCAATATAATAGAGAATAGCCTCGTACTGGCAGCTCAATCGTTGTCTTAGAGTATAAGTTACATCAGAATAAGATTGATAAGCATTCTCGTTCACACCTAATCGAATATTCTCAGCCTCGGTGCAGCAAAGTCCGACAGTGACTCCCCCACCTGTCTTCGTCTGGACACAAATAGACGTGCATAGTCAGATTCGAGGGCACAACTCCCAAACTCCTTGTCCAGAGCAGCTCTCAGCTTGCCACAGTGTCTCTCTCATCGGCTGGCAGGCGACGGTAAGATCAAAAGCAGCACCATGAGGCTGTGTGGTAGTTGCAAAAACTTACCTTCTGAACTCCCAATAATTGCTCGAGCAACCACATCAAATGGTCAAGAACCTCTCACGTCTCCAAATCCATCAAAACTTCTCCAGCTTGGCATGAGCCCAACTTGCCTGGTTTGACAATGCAATATCCTTCGTTGACATATTGCAAAATGTCAGCCTCTCAATCAAATATCAAAGAAACCAACAATCACACTTCACACCAAATCTTTCAAGAAACATGGGTTCAAAACTGGGCTGAACACGCTTGTCACCAATGTAAAGCAGTAAGCTTCAGAACATTATATATTTCAGCCCCAAAGCACTGCTCAACACCTGTAATAAGGATAAACACCATTACCCTGGACGAATAGCAGGCATCAGCATGCATCACGATCATGCAGCACCCAAACCCAACAATCCACAGAAGCAGCCAGAAACATTGCACATGCATAAACCGTTTTATATGAATATAATAACGATTTTAAAATTGCCATTCTTTATGCAACACCCTCTAGACGCCACAGAAAAAAACTAACTGAAAATAACAATAAATAACATTCAGACTTTTTGGAATGGGGGTAGGTCACGTTTTTTATAGCAAAACGCCTTATTATGTATGTATGATGTCGACTCTGCTCCCCTGACGTTCAGCGGAGAAAGAGTCGGCCAGGAGNCGTTTTCCGCTTCTCGCTACGTTGCGTAGTTTTCGAGATCTCTGGGGGGGCGGTTATCCGCCCCCTCCCCGTCGGTTCGAAGTTGGCTCAGACCCCCGTCGGTGCGAGGGTTAACTGTTTTGTGTTGAGCTCTGCTCACTAACTAAGGTGCCTATATTTGTTAAAGCATCCCAATTCGCATCAAAATCCCTGTTTTTCAATTTTGTTCAGCCTTTGAACATTATGTTACCCGAAAACTACCACTAACTCCAAATGATTGCTTGTGCTACCCACTCTACCCACGTGGGTAGTAACTACCCGCACCTGGTGGGTAGGTTGGTAGAAAAGTGGCACCTCTACACACTTATACCATTTGCCCCGACAACCAGCCTGGCGCCACCGCAAATCTCCGGAATCGCAGGACCAATCATCCGCGCATGCGTAATAGACAACTTTTGTACGTTTCATTGATAACATACAGCAAAAAGTTCAGGGGAGCGGGTAGCTCCGTGGTATGTCTTCTGACTTCCACGGAGCAGGCCCCGGGTTCAATTCCCGGTGGTGCCGGTTCCGGTAGGTAACCGCCCCTCTCAAATCCCTAGGCTCCGAGAGGAGGGAATCCCCAGGGGGTGTCAACCCCAGGCCCCTCCCCCCTCCCGGCACCATAGGTCTCCGAGATGAAACTGGCAGCAAAGCTGACCCCGATAAAAAAAAAAAAAAAAAAAAAAAAAAAAAAAAACGGTAGCTCCGTGTATGGTCCTTTCGGACTGCCCACGCGGCGGCCCAAGGTTCTCGATCTCGAGGTTGCCGGTTCCGGGGATAGGCTCCCAGATCAAATTCTCTGCCTCCGAGTAGGAGGGGCGTCCCATGGGGGGTCCAACCCCAGGCCCCTCCTCGCCCCCTCCCCGGCATCTATCTCCGGAAAAATTGCATAAGGCTAACCCCGATGAAAAAAAAACACACAAGTGTTGCATATTCCAACGCTCTTGGGTGATGAAAACCCAGAGCTGACTAGTCTTCTCCTCGACTTGTTACACAATACACATTTAGCTAAATCAATTTAAACAGGGTTTTTCTAGCACAATTTTGCAAAAACGTGCAGGTTTTCCCTTTTGCATAGGCTCCGTTTTTTTGTAGTTAGGACTTTTTGCTGTATAATACACCCCACAACAACATAAACAATACACTACACTTGGTCGGCCGGGGTAACAGCACCCATTGCTGCGCTGATCTGCCCCGGCTCCTTACACTACACTGTTGAAACGCATTTTAGTGACATCGCAGCCCGAGTCGCTTCGTAGTCATCTTGTATCCAGAACATTGATGTTTCACCATCGCGAAACCAGGCAGTGCGACAACTGCAGACCATCCAGCGCATCCGCACAGAGGCGCGGAAGGCGGGCGCTTCTTGCTACTCGATTGTGACGGCTTTGAACAGCCTAGCCCGCTTACTATTCGCTGACCTTCAGCCCACCCCAGTTTAAGACCGAGCTGCGTAAGCACATCATGCAGACACAAGGGTGATTTAAACATGTGGATGATTGTTAGTCGTTTTACTCGGTGCGTGACTGTATGTGTGTGAGTGCGCGTGTGCAAGTATGTCTGCTGACCCGATTCCACTGTTTTACGTCTTATGACCTGTGACCTAGAATAGCCCCGCATCGCGTGGATCGGTTGCGTGAAGTAAATACAAATACAATACAAATACAAATACACTATCACCATTACTCAAGGTCGGCCGAGGTAACAGCGCCCATTGCTGCGCTGCTCTGCCTTGGCTCAGCTTCGTTTCCATCGGTCGTGGCGGATCAGCAGAGCTAAGTCTGACTTTGCGAAGCTGATCCGTCCCCAAATGTATAATAATAACGATATGTGCGCCCTCTGGCATCGCGGCGCCCTCAGCGCGGCGATGACAAAGGGCAGCTGATGGGCTCTCGGGCATCGCGGCGGCGCCTTCGGCGCCGCGGTGAAAGAGGGCGCATCAGTTTTAGGCACCCTCGGGAATCGCGGAGCCTTCGGCGCCGTGATACCCGAGGAAGCCGAAACAAGATTTGATTTGCTTCATAATTAAACGTAAAATAGGTCCCTTGCCTTTTATACCGGGTTTACATAAACCGGACTAAAGTAACTTTCTTTTCCCGGCCTAAATTGCCGGAAGGTCATCTCCCGCCCCGGAATCGATCCTAGAATCGCCCGGGTGACCCTAAAAAAGTATTCGAGCCGTATGAGGGGGCATTCTGGCCGTATGAGGGGCACTCTGGCCGCCTGAGGGGGCCCTCTTTCTGCCTAAGTGGGCCCTCTTGTCGCCTGAGGGGGCACTCTGGCCGTCTTAGGGCCGGGCCCCACCAAAACGCGGCTATATCCGTCCCTGCATTCATGTAACTTTGCTTGATAGTTATATCACTACGTTAATTACTGCCTTAGATTCGGTACAACATCCACGATATCTTGTCATCCTTCCGAAATTCGGCAGAAGATTCACTTTTCCATCATCAATCCCACACCTGCCGTCTTCCCTGCCCGCAGCGCCAAAGCGCGCTTAGGTGAGTCTGCATTATGGACTGTTCCAACATGGCGGCCGGCTTAACGTACTAGCGAGCGGACCACTACATTGGGCTGTCCTATCTAGTCTTTATATCTATGCCTATGGCACTCAACACGTGATCAAGGTGAACCATCGTATCATCAAAGGATTTCCCGAAGACAATGACATCATCAAGATAAACCAAACATTCTTTCCAAGTCAAACCAGCCAGCACAGCCATCATCAAGCGCTGAAACGACCCAGGCGCTCCCTTTAAACCGAACGGCATCCTCTGAAACTTCCAAAGACCTGTGTGGGCTGAGAAAGCCGTTTTCTCCCTATCCGCTGCATCAACGTCCTGCTGCCAGCATCCAGACTGCAAATCAAGGAAAGTGAACCACGTCGAACCGGACAAGGCATCGAGACAGTCGTCTACTCTTGGAAGGGGATGGGAGTCACCATGAGTGAAGTCATTAAGGCGACGGTAATCAACACACAGCCGCAGAGACCCGTCTTTCATACGAACCGATACGATGGGAGAGCTCCAGGGAGACCCTGTCTCACTTCATCTGCAGGATGACGTCATCAATATCCTGTCTGTCGTTGACATTCACCCTCCTTGGTGGCTGCGCCACCGGCCGCGCGTTGTTCACGAGCGAAATGGAGTGCTTAACCAGTCCGCACTGACCCAACTCTCCCCTCTAGGAGAACGCTCGCTCGTGCTTGACCAGGAGGTCCCTCAACGCAGCTTGCTGGCAATCATAAGACAAATCAGAGTTGTGAACCAAGCGATCGACCCAATCCGAGCAAGAGCAAGGCCGTATAGGAGCGAGAGTTTCCCGTCACACCGACGCTCTGATCACACATATTTTTTTTTTCTCATCGGGTTGAACTTATCGTTATTTTCCCAGAGATAGATGCCGGGGAGCGGGCGAGGAGGGGCCTGGGGTTCGACCCCCCATGGGACCCCCTTCACTCGGAGGCAGGGGCTTTGATCCGGGAGCCTATCCCCGGGAATCGGCACCCGGGAATCGAACCCGGGCCCGCTGGCGTGGCAGAAAAAAAAAAAAACTCCCGAGACAGCCACACAGAGTCGGACCTGCTCCAGCAGGCGTGCCACTACAGGCGTGAATTGGAAACGTCACTCCCCGAGAAAGTGTGGTCTGAGGAGCCTCACCGGGATAAGCGATCATCGCGACAGCTTCAGCCACTGACCTGGCCACACATGATTACAAAATGCTCATCAGCAGCAGGTCGCTCGTTTCTATAACTACATCCCCCGTACTTACATTAGGCGGCACAGAACAATGTACGACACTTTGATGCTTAGGTGGAATATAAACGCTTTTTGACAATCGTACGCAATCTGCCATCTCAGAAACATTACACTTACGCACACTAACAGTATTTGTTGAAAAATATATGGATACGGATGAACCTAGTCTCTTCATTCAACACATCAGTTCCCAGAATACAGCTCGGTGTCACACTGCGCAACACATACAGCGGCTGATCACGCAGCGTCTGATCGCCAACAGTGACATCGCATATAATTACGCACACCAGATCCAAAGCATTTTCTTCCACTGTGACCGGTTGCCGCATGGATGGTATCTTCTTAAAGGGATAGTGCCACCTTGGGAGGATTTCTAAAAAGCAGCTTAAATGAATGCTGGGAATTAATTATCATGTATGCTCTTGCTCAAACTTGCCCTAAAACAATGTATCGGCAAAGCATTTTCTTTATTTTCTGACTCCATATTGTTTGTCCCGCTTGTGCACAGCACTAAATTCATGACGACCGCTCTTGATGGGCGATGGCATACTCTACTAGTACTTATATTTTTGCCACTAGATGTCGCTACGTAAAGCTGACGCAATGTTTTTCATTAATTATTCTTTCATATTAAACTGTGTCGTTTGTATCACTTGCTTTGTGAATGAGGGGAAGCAAAATACGTGATTTCAATCCGTTTTGGAATTAATCTGTCGTCAGAAATGTGTACTGTTGCTGGGCGATGGCATACTCTACTAGTTCTTAGATACCTGCCACTAGATGTCCCTACTGGTTTGTATAACCCTATGGCTCCACGCCCAAAGCCATAGTCTGAATTCGCCGCGGCCTGCCTTTGAAACGTCTATCTGTGTTAAAGGGTAATGTCACTTAACTTTCACAGCCCAAAGTCGAGCCTCACATATTCCTGCTATTCTTGCTTGTTTTATTGGTTTTATTTTATTTAAAGAGGCTAAGATTGTTTCTTATGTAATTAACTGCATACGCTTTTTATTTTTAAAGTTGACTGACTGAATGATGATGTTGAATTTGTAAATTTATAAATAAAATTTTAGATCGCAAAGAAGTGATTCAAAATAGTTCGTAGGCGACACTAATATTACGAATGATTGCCAATCATTGGAGGTGCTAAAGTCTTTTTTGATCTAATAGGGTCAGTTTCGGGAACCAGACTGCAGGTGAAATCGGACACGCGTATTCTACCGATACACACCAAAAACCCTATATCGGCCCGCAAGGTGGCACTCTCTCTCTTTAACATCTGATCCAGAAATCACTTCTGAGGAAATGACGCTACACTGAGCACCCGTATCAAAAAGCCATTCTACCTTGCGGCCGTCAACAGCCCCCGAAACAAACACTTCAGCACCATTGTAGCCCCCTATACGAGAGGACGAGGCGTGATGAGCACCACGACCGCCGCAACACGCCCTGCCCGAGCAGCAGCTAACGCATACGGTGATGCACGCAACACTCCGGCCCCGCGGGTGAACATTCCCTCACGCGGGGAAGCTGATCGTCCGGCAGCTTCCCTCTCAACAGATAGCAGTCCACACGCGACCGGTGACGGGGGTCAAGTTGTGACGTCACTCTAGCAGGAGAAACCCGCTCTCCAATGATAAGGCAATGCAAAGTGACACGATAGTTACCCCCTTTTATTTTTGTATTAAAGATAGATGAACATAAGTTTCTATGTTCAATGGAAAGCTTGTCTCTTCAATATTCCTGGCATGGTATCCGATTTTACATGAGGCTTTCCAATCGTTCACAATACTTCGGCGCGTTCCGGCAGGGCCGGCCCCGCCGGCCGGGCCGCCACGGCGCAAGCTTGAGGCTGTACCGTCGCCTTCCCATTGAAATACGTGACGATAATTCAAAGTGCTTTCCTATATATATATATAATTATATATATATATATATAATAATATATATAATATATATATATATTATATAATATATATAATTTACAATGTGTATAGGGTACATGCAGAAACCGAAATTTGACTTTTAAATGCATCCCAACTAGGATATACAAAAATTGCGCAAAATACTCTGTCAAATAAAATAACGCCAGCAGACGTCAATTCGTGCCACGCAAACCACGAAACTTAAACCCCGCGGCGGCGTAGGGGTTAATATACCCCCAACCCCCCCCCCCCACCCCCTTCCCGGATTTTCCGCAATGACTTTGAAAACTGTAGCAGAAACGACGTCAAAGTTTTAGAACCTGATCCAGCATCAAATTTGGACGTCTTCTAGAAAAAATTGTTCGAAAATAAATCAGGACTTTGGGAGATAATGACGTTTTGATGACGTCATGTCATGCCATTTTTGGGTGGAAATAACGATAAACGTTTGATGCATCGTAAGATAACGATAGCTTAAATGGCAAATGCAAGGCGCAAAAACAGCCCTATAAGCGAAGGACATTTTATTTCTCTACAGAATGGCTTTCTCGAATTCCCAAATTTTTGGTTTTGACCAAAAAAAAAATAATTTTTCGGAAATTTCCCCAAAAATTGAAATTTTTCAAGGTATTTTAAAAATAGAATATATATATATATAAGAGAAACAAGTGTGAGAAATACTCAAACCAAATTTCAAAGTAATACCTTCATTTTTCAGTGACTGATTGCTCTCCAAGCAAAAGTAGCTCATGACGTCATTTTTCAAAATGACGTTTTTTGGATTCTTCGGCCTGATACAGATATATAAATGTCATTTTAGTTTTATGAGACAAAACTGACCTAGAAACATGCATTGTTTAATCATATTAGTCAGTTTCCAGTTTTGACCTTAGGTGACATGATCTTGACCTTGTATGGGGTCAAGTTGTAAAAATAGCTGTTGCTATCGATTTGTACGTGTAAAATAACCCCTAAAACATGTGTCACAAGACTTTCGTTGACCTCTTGGTGATAGTGACCTTTTGTGACCTGATGGCCTTTGCATGCAAATTCACTTTTACTTAATGCAGGAGATGTATTTCCCCTCTGAGAGCTTTATGTGCATTGATAGTCTTAAAGGGAATATAGCACCTTGGGAAAAGTATGTAAAATGATGGAGAAGAATGTCCTGATTACGGTCCTGGCATTCATTTTTGCGAAAAAAAAAAGTCAGAATTTGTTGTAATTGAAAAATAGTAAAATGTTTACATGTTGACGTCACAACAATATTGCGTCACCAAAGCGTAGCTGTGACGTCACAATGAGGCTGACAAGCGTGCTATTGCCGGCACCGCACGATGCGCGCTGTCGTCCCGCCAGTCGCGTTTCACGTACCGGTGGCACACCGGTACGTGAAACGCGACTGGCTGGGACGACCGGCACTCGCTTCGCCCACCGGGTAGGGACGTGGGGGCACGCATACGTGAACAGATGAGTAACTACTGGATGACGGTATGCGATACGTCACGGATTCTGTGACTGTTGAAATATGACCACCATATGCGACAACGGTTTTTGCGTTCAAAACTCAGCAACTAGGGTCGTTTTGGAAGGCAAAATCAGATTTAGAGGTTTCCAGTACACCCGACAATCTGGCTATCTCAGTTAAAAACTAATGTTAAAGGTGCTATATTCCCTTTAATCAAAGCATTATAATTTAAAGTATGAACCATTAACTCAATTATCTCGAATTTTCCATATGACCTGACCGTGACATGACATTTGACCTAACTGGAAAAATTTCGGTGTGCTTTCGATTCATTCAATTGAGAGCTTTCGATCGCCGCCTTGCGCGTCTCGCTGCGGTTATTGGTTCGAAAGATACGAGGGGGTAAAATTGGCCGCGCGTTCGGCTGGAGACCCCTACGTCGCGCGGGTTAATGGTCTATTTGCCGCAGCAGTTGGCCGCCAGGGACCGCTAGTGAGCCAGTAAGTTTTGACGTCGCAGCTTACAATAACAGTAACTTTATATACAATTTATTACGAAAAATATTGTTAAATCTATTTAATTATAAAAAACATAAATAACAAATTGTTTGCGACGTCAAAACACCCCAACTCACTAGTGAACCCACAAGGCCAGATGCTGCAAAAATTCAGCTGTTAGTGCGCCGCTTCTCCGACGCAGAAGACGTAGGTGATTCGAAATTTTGCGCATATTGCAAATTGTGTTACAGCTGACTAATTATGTGTTATCAATAAAATAGTATTTATGTCAATGTTAATAAAAACATGTATGAGTTAATTCAGTGAAATTATTATTTTCATTCTAATGAACAAATTTTTTTATTAAATATTACTCGGAATATTTTCCGACGAGGCTACCATATCCTACTATATAGTTGAAAATATAGGATAATGTCAGAGTTATTCCAAAAAGCATACCAGAACTAGTTAATATGGTAACATAGTCATTATGTTCTAGTTCGAAACCAGCCGTGATGTAGCCGTCGCCAGAGCAAAAGGATAGACGGTGCCGCCGATCCAGTAGTTCATTCTAGCGGCACTGGCGTTACCTTCCTTTCCTTCTCCCTGAGACAGATTATAGGTACAAACTGAAGGAGCACAAGGTGACATGACAAAGATACAAGTAATGGTGAACACGCAACAATTAAAATATAGCGTATCGCTGACCATCAGCCTGCACATGTATGAACAAATACACAGCTTATCTCCAGTCTCCACAGTGGATTAGAAACACAGTGGAACATCAAACATCATAGGTTCTACCCTATATACAAAGTGGCCACAAATGCACGGTTATGTATAGCCGAATTTTTTGCAGCGCTACGGGCTGCTACGTCACGTCCTGGTGACTGGGGCGGTGGTACACGGTGGCGGCGACCCGCGTCTCCGGGACGCCGGTGAACGGCCAGTGGTGCCCAGGCGCCCAGGCATTGGTTGAAAACTGGGCGTGGCCAACGCTGATTGGTGGATGCCCAGCGGCCCGGTCGTTGGCGCGGGTTTTCGAGAACGCGGGCGGCAGCCCGTCACTTTCCCGCTGGGAACTATGACATCCCGCAGATCATAGTCGGTCATGCGAACAGGGGTCTCTAAGACGGAGAGATGGTGGGCGGTGAAGTGGCTCGTTTATTCTATGTTCAGGTGTTAGCGGCTGGTATTGGTCTTTCGTATTTGATACGGGTCCGTATCTGTTTTGGTTTCCATTGTTGGGTGAAGTTAGGGTGAAAGTGAATGTGATAGTTCAAATGATCCTGTTCAAGGTTTGAAAAAAAATTAGGTGTTCGGTGCCGCTATTATATTGTTAAGGGGTGTTTTTAAACGAGTGGTTGTCACAATGTAGATGGATATTGCCAAACATCGAGTGGTATGTATGGAGAAGGATGAGCTTGATCCCTGGTAGTGGTGGCCAGAGGCAACGCCACCTCCCGAAAGTTGGGGGACGGAGGCATTCTGAAGTCCATTCTGTCCATGCAACGCCCATAGGCCTAATGTTAAAATTCAAAATGTTGGGGGGACATGTCCCTCCCGTCCCCCCCCCCCACCCCCGATGGTGGTGGCCTACCTAATCACTTTAGTTGAGGGTGAATTGCATGCGGGCCTTGCCTAGTGGATCACGCTGCTTTCTTTTATATACCCGTATATATGTATTTAAAATATTATATAGGTGTGCAGAGAGGTGTGTGGAAGGGTGTGTGGAGAGGTGTGTGATGAGGTGTGTGGAGAGAATTGTGTAGAGGTGTGTGTAGAGGAGGTGTGTGTAGATGTGTGTGTAGATGTGTGTGTAGAGTAGGTGTGTGGAGGTGTGTGTGGAGGTGTGTGTGGAGAGGTGTGTGGAGAGGTGTGTGGAGAGGTGTGTGGAGAGGTGTGTGGAGAGGTGTGTGGAGAGAGGAGAGGTGAGAGGAGATGTGGCGTGGAAAGGTGTGGTGTTTGAGAGATGTGGTGTGGAAAGGTGTGGTGTTGAGAGGAAAGGTGTGTGGGGAAGTGTGGTGTAGAGGAGATATAATTTTTTTACATGATTCAATTTATCATTTAGATATAATATGTATCAGTTAAATAAAATTAACAAGTATTATAATTAAATAATATAATGCACATTATCATTCAATAATACAATAAATTATTTGTTACTTCATTTGAAATATAATGTGGATAGGAGTGCGTTTGAAATGTTGCCTGGCAGAGTAAATGTTTTGCGGTGCCTGGCCCAATGGGTCGGGTGCACCCATGGTTAGGCCCATGGTTGCCCACTTAATCTTCCGATGGTCTGGGTTGGGTATGCATTTTTACTTTTCATGGGTTCTGGGCGGGCATGGGTATGGCAATTTTGAAATAATGTTGCTAATCGTTCTTTTTTACTTGACAAACAGATGTTTAAACAGGTATTTTTTATAATGCTATAGGACACTTAAACAATAGACTTTGGCAATTCTATGACAACAATAAATCGTGGTAAGTAATAGGGCAGTACGATTTTTAAAATCATGTCTGATCCTAAGTCTGATCCAATATGATGTTGACCGCAAAGTATTCGATAAGTCCAAATCAACAGCAACACCACTAGCGGATGTAGGAGGGGGTGGCAGGGGCGTTAGCCCCCCCCCATATTGCCTGAAATTGACGAAATTTGACATATTTTCCACTATAGAGGAAAATCTAATAAACCTTTACAAAGGTATATTTGTATTAAACCGTTCAATAAGGTACAAGGAAGCCAAATCCAACGAGTTTTTTTGAATTTGATGATTTTTTTTGATTTTTTTTATTTTAGACCCCCCCCCCCCTATGCCCAGGTTCTGGATCCGCCAGTGAGCAACACACAGGTGCCTGATATTATTTCTCATTAATAGTATGAATGTCAACATGCTATGGTAATGGCTGCAAAATTTGTGAAAATAAGTATTTGCCTTATCTGAATGGGCCCCAATTGGGCATGGGTATCATTATTATAAATTTGAATGGGTCTGCGATCTGAGCTTGTTCGATGGGCTGTCGGCTTGCTGCTTGGGTTTAGCACCCATGATAGTCAATCTGACCCAATTGCATGGTGCTATACATTGTAGTGGGAAGTGCGAAACCTGATGCCGCCCGATATCTTATTATCTAGAGAGCAGAAATGCATCCAAAAACAGGAACCGGCCCGACCGCACATATATGAGTGGCCGACTTCAAGGCCCGCCAGCATTTGGCAGTACCCCGGATCATACCACCTAGCCCAGCATCAGCAATCTCATGTCAGGCTCCGTTACTATATATAGTAATATTTTAACCGCTGAACTTGCGCTGACCCGGATCGAGACACAGGCAAGCCGAGTTCAGACACAGCTTACTGGCCGCGCCGGGCCTGAATTTGGGCCCAGCGCTGGCTCCGTGGTCCTGACATTTGCATCTCTAATCTTTATGTAGGTGGGTGTGACATGAATGTTTGTCTTCTTCCATGGTTGATCTGATGGCGCCGACTCGGAAACGGCGTCGTGTCTGAGGGACTCCGATGGAGCCAGTAGCGGACGGCACAGCAGATGCACAGTTGGCAGACGCCGAGGTGGCAGGGGTCGGGCCAGTGTTGGCGAAGGTGGTCCAGGCGGTGGCCGGATCGGCCAGATCATCGGAACCGCCGCGTGCCGAGCCGGTGCGGCACGGTCTGCTGCAGCTGCAGGACACCATCAAGGAAATAGTGTCTGATGCGGTGGCACAAGCCAGGGAAGGTATGTACCCGAGGCAGGACCGGGGCCCGGAGTCACTTCTGGTGGGAGAGGTGCAGAGGGATCGGGTGGAGTTCGCGGCTATGGAGGGTAGAGCAACCAACTGGCCTGTATCACCATGCCCTTCCGGCAGAAGATTTTGTCCATACAGTATATCGACATGAGGGCAATGTGGGAACCGACGAGACCCTAGGGACGTAGCAACGAGGGGGGGGGCATGGGTGACCATGAGGCCCCTGAGCGAATAAAAAATCTACACTAGAATGAATGAATTCCTCGAAAACCCGACCCACTCCACCCCCCCCCCCGCCAAGCAACAAGATGGCTGAGGATCATAAATGGGATTCACACAGAAAGAATGAGATTTTAGAGCAAAGTGAATTTTTCAGACGTGCCCCCCCCCCCCCCTGAGCAAAAATCCTGGCTACGTCCCTAGAATGCCCCGGTGGTCAGGAGAGGAGTTAGACAGTTTTGGTGGCTGAAGAGCAGCAGGATCACGTACCGGGCGCGCCAGAGAGGGGTGATGTCTGCCACGTTATGGGCAAAAGCGTTCGTGCGATGCGCTAACGTGTACAGTTCGGTGCACCCAGAGGAGGCTGCAAGCACCCAGACCCAGAGGAGGTGCACCCAGAGGAGGCTGCAAGCCTGCTCGGATACATGTCTACAGTGCTGAGTTTGACTGACAGAGGTTTGGGCACGGCATGTAGAGACTATGACGAGTCTTTCCGCAAGGCCCGAGAGCTGGACCCGGCATCCTACCCATGGAAAGTCATACGCCACATTGGGATGGAAATCCTGGCGCTCGCACGCCCGCCTCCGGCACGGGAGCAGCACCAGATGCGGGAGCAGACTGCTTCAGCCTCCATACTCCAGGCCAGCTAATTAGTCACGCTTCGGTCTACAACTCACCACAAGGGTGCCAGGGTTAACGCAGTACTATTCCAGCCATTGCAGCAGTTGACAGGGGGCGAGCCACCCATAACAAGCTGTGGGCGGAAAACGCGGAAGTTTTGGGACGCCCGCAACCGGGACCTCCAGACATGAGACATGCACCACAGACGACAACGCCGGGTAACGCGTCGATAGCCCGGGACTCAAGCTACCACCACCGTGCCGATGACAGCTCGGCCTGGCTATCTAGAGTCCTAGTAGCTCAACTTCTACCATGAGCCCGGTAGCTCTGTGTTCGACCCATAGGACAGAAAACCACCCCCTGACCCCGGGTAGCTCGCTAGTCTACCCGGGTAACAGACTTCCCCCACCCCGGTAGCCGCTAGTCGATCTCCGGGGGCACAGACCTTCCCCGTGACCCCGATAAGCTCCAAGTCCTTAATCCCGGGGGTACAGACTTCCCCGCCGAAACCCGGGTAGCTCGTTAGTTCTAACCCGGAGGCACAACTTTCCCTCGAACCACCGTAACTCGTTAGTTTCCTGGGGTGCAGACTTCAACCGCGAACCCTCGGGAAGCTCGGGGCAGCCCGGCGGTACGGAATGTCGTACGGGCCGGGATGGTACTCGCTCTCCGCTTGCATTGCCAGTTGACGTTGCGTGTTTTTAAATTGTAATGTGAGATTAAGTAAAATGCCATTGAAAAAGCAACAGCATCTGACAATTTTTCTATGTATTTATTTTCTAAGGGTAGAATTACATCACGAAAACAGCGGTTACTTCTTGTAAGTTTTGGCCTGCCAGGGAAAAGAAGCAGAGTCAGTCGCGGGCCTTTTCAGAGTAGATACATCCAAGATAATTTTTAGCCGCGCTAGGGAAAAAAAGCGGAATCAGTCGCAGGCCGTTTGAGACTATATTTAAGAGAAGATACATCCAAGATACATCCAAGTTACAAGATCAGCGCTAGTTCCCACTCCCCATCCAATATTTTTCGCCGCGCTAAGGAAAATAAGCGGAATCAGTCGCGGGCCCTTTGAGAGTAGATACATCCAAGATACATCCAAGGTTAACAAATCAGCGCCAGACCCCATCCAGCGCCACCTCCATCCATCGCCA
Organism: Semibalanus balanoides; assembly: GCA_014673585.1. Lineage (NCBI taxonomy): Eukaryota > Metazoa > Arthropoda > Thecostraca > Balanomorpha > Balanidae > Semibalanus > Semibalanus balanoides. The sequence goes on from VOPJ01005913.1 coordinate 481,623, forward strand.
GCCGCTCTGCCTAGTTCGCCAGCCCCCACGGCCAGCGCCAGCTCCTGCATAGCGACAGCCACCAGCCAGGCGCCACAACCGATGCCAGCTCCAGCGCTGTCCCCTCCCCACATTCTCAGCCCGTTATAGTCACGTTCTCATTCCGTCTCAGCCGTCTGCGCCCGTCTCGCCCTGTCTGCGCCCGTCGCCCCGTTCGCAGCCCGTCTTGCCCCCGCTGCGCCCGTCTTGCGCCCGTCTGCGCCCCGTCGGCGCCCTGTCTGTGCCCGCTGGCCCGTCTGGTGCCCGTCTGCGCCTCTGCGCCCGTCGCGCCCGTCGCGCCCGTGCTTGCGACCGTCTCGCCGTTCTGCGCCCGCTGCCCGCCCTCGCGCCGCTGCGCCCGTCTGCGCCCTCTGCGCTCGTCTGCGCCCCGTCGCGCCCGTCTGCTCCGTCTCGCCCGTCTGCGGCTCGTCTTTCCTCGTTCTTCCGCGCTTTCTCTATCTTTGCCAGTCTTTGCCCGCACCCCCTAAGCAACAAGCCCTGAACAGACCCTCCCCTCCGTCTGGCTACGGGCTACAGGCTGACTTGCTACGGATTTTGGCCACGGCATGGGTGCTACAAAGAACGGCTACGGGGATACGGAACGGAACTACGCTAGTCTATGAACAATGGCTACAAAGCTAAATGGCAACGCTATATCTATGGCTAACGGGCACGGAGAACTGATCTACGAAAGGAACGGGCTACGGGGAACGGCTTCGGGAACCGCTACTGGAACGGACCCGGGAACCGGGCAACAGGGAACAGGCTAGATGCATTGCCGCTCTGCGTCCGCCATCTATAGCCATAAGTTGATTTTACATAAAAATCTATCAAACAAATTGGACTGATTTGGTGTTTATTTCTAGCAATTTGAGATGAAGAAAAACAGTTTAAAACCCTGACCCTGACTCTGACCTTTGACTTTTGACTCTCTCCTCTGACTCTAATTATCACCTCAGAATCTTGACTCTCACCTCTGACTTACCTCCGACTCTGACTCTCAATTTGGCTCTGACTCTGAGTCTGACTCGCACCTCTGACTCTCACCTCTGACTCTCACATTTGACTCTGACTCTGACCACAGACTTTCACCTGATTCTGACTCAACTCTGAAGCTGACTTCCTACATAACAGACACATGGTAACCACATGGTAATCATGAGGGCTGCCCACCTTTCCCACATGGTGCCCACATGGTTTTTGGAAGAGGTTTCCACACGGTTACCATACGGACTAGCTCCCCCCCCCTTCTAACCTCCTGCAACCCACATGGGGCCATATGGGTATGCCCACGTCATCCCCATGTTCACTTGTGCCCACCTCAGCCCACTGGGACCCATTCCAATCCCATGTGCAAGCCCATGCCCATGCTGAGCCCACGTAGCCCATCTTAAACCCATGTGGCAACCACATAGGTGTGTTATGTGGGCTACCTCTGACCGTCTCTCACCTCGGACTCTTGACTCTCACCTCTGACTCTCACCTCTGACTCTCACCTCTGACTCTTACCTTTGACTCTGACTCTGACCTCTGACTCTGACCTCTGACTCTGACCTCTGACCTCTGACCTCTGACTCTGACCTCGACCTCTTTGACTCTGACCTCTGACTACATTGACCTCTGACTCTGACTCGCACATCTGACTTTCTGACTTCTGACTTCTGACTTCTGACTTCTGACTTTCTGACTTCTAGACTTCTGACTCTGACTCTGACTTACTGACTCTGGACTTCATGACTTCTGACTTCTGACTTTCTGACTTCCTGACTTCTGACTCATGACTCTGACCTGCTGACTCTGACTCTGACTCTGCACTCTGGCACCTTCGTGGAACTTCTGACTCTGACCCTGAACTATCACCTCTGACTCTTGACTCTCACCCTTGGACTTTTGACACCTCACCTCTCACCTATGGGACTGACCTCTGACCGTGTTTAACTCCGACTCTCACCTGAAACTCAGACTCATGCGACGTCGGCAGACGGGGGGGATCGGGGGACGGCGTCCCCCTTGTTTAACAAATATGAGGGGGACGCCCCCCAATAAAAATTTTGACTGACTTTTAATCTGAATTCATGGCCAAAGGAAATTTAACCTAAATTTATTTCCCTGTCAAATGAGAGGTCACTTTTAACCCTATCAAAAGGGCGTAGGGCCAGCATTTTCGAGACAGGTGCAATTCCGGTTCAGGGGAAGGCCATTATACATAATAAGACGCGACCAGTCCCATAACTATCCACTTTTGCCGATACTTCAATAATCGATTCTTAAAAGCTCCTTCTTGGTATTGGTATGACAGCTTGTCTATTATGTACTTTCATTCCTTCACCCTTTTTAGTTTATAAAACTCATCTATTGTTCATTTCTGTGTACATGAAGAACTGATATCTACGGGAATTATGTGGTACCCCGATGCTCCCCTTAAATCAGTCATTCATTTGTTACACAGAAATGAAATTATAAAGTTTTAGAATACAAAAAAAGGAATAATACATTAATAGACCGACCAGGCACGTAGCCCAAGGGGGCGGCGGAGGCGCCCCCCCCTCCCCCCAGGAAGGCCTGGACGGGCCCTTTTCCGGCCGCGCAGCGCGCCAGAAAAGAGCGACTTGGGCCGAAGCGCAAAGCGCGGTATCATGAGATTTAAGTCCTCGCGATGCGTGGTCTTTGAACTGTGTAAAGAGCATTTTGGTGGTTCATTTAGGGCCAATCAGGGCCCTCTCTGAAAGACCAAAGGCCCTTGGACATTCACAAGAGCCCAATGCATTGTCAAGAGGGGCCCCTGGACAAGCCAAAGGGCCCCTGAGTGGGTTCAAAGGGCCCCCTGAACACATTGAATGGGCCCCTAGAACGAGCACAGAGGGGCCCGTGGAAGGGTCTGACGGGCCCCTGCGAGAGGTCGAAAAGGCCCTCTGAGTGGTTCAAAAGGGTCCCCTGACATCATGTGGAATTGGCCCCTTTAGCCAAGCACCAGAGGGCCCTTGGGAAGGTTCGAAGGGCACCTGGGCAGCTTCGGTAGGGCCCTGGGAAGGGTCTAAAGGGCCCCCGAGTGGGTCAGAGGGGCCCCCTGACCACCCACACATCCGGAATTGGGCCCCTAGACAGCAACAGAGGGCCCTGGGACAGCTCGGAGGACCCCTGGGCAGGTAGTTTGGGCCCCCTGGGCAGTCGGGAGGGCCCAATGGAGAGGTCGGAGAGGGCCCCTGAGCGGGTTAGAGGGCGCCTCCTGGAACACGGTCGAATGAGCCCCTAGCCCAGCACAGAGGGGCCCCTTGGGCAGGTTGAAGGGGGCCCTGGAGGTCGGAGGGACCCCCCGAGCGGGTTGAGGGGCCCTGATCATGTCACCGGGTAGGCAATAAAACAGGCCAGCGCAGTTTCTTTACTAGGTCGAAAGGGCCCCTAAAAGACAGGCTGGAAGACCTTAGCAGACCAGAGACCCCTAGATAAGTTTAAAAGGGTCCCTGCTGTAGGTACAGAGGCGTCCCCTGAAACATGTACAGAAAGGACCCTAGGTGGGTCAGCAAGCGGCCCAATGACAATGACCCATGCCAACAATGGTCCTCACGAGTACGAAGGCGGAGCAGGATTCTTTTATTCTCGAGGGTTCTACTGGGCCCTGTTTAACGACTCCGGGAAATAGTGCGCCCCTACTCGCAGCCCCACCCGCCCGCCCGGGGCGAAAATTTCCTGGCTTACGTTAGCTTTGGTAGAGACCCTTATTGAGCGCCGGAACCCGGACGAAATACCTGTGGCTAACTTATTCAACCTCGGGAATGGGCTCCTCTCGAGGCCGCCCCCTGGCAGAAATCCTGACTATTGGTGGCATGTTTAAAAAACCGTTTTTGAGGCTGCGCCCCCCGGACCAAATTCCATGGCATACGGCCTGTTTAATGGGTCTCTTTGAGGGTTCCTGAGGTTTCGCTATTCCAATCCATCTCAATACAAAAAGTTGTTGTTTTTTTTCTTCACAACCAAATCTCCACCAAAAATAGTAAATAGATGTTAAACAAAAAAATCCACACACGCATAAAAAGGTGGGCCGAAATCCGTGAGTGAGGAGTTTTTCATATCCCTCTTTTTTTTTTTGGGGGGGAGCCTTCAAACAGCTCGGAAGGAGCCCTTATTGGTGAGGCGCTGCCCCCCCCCCCCCTGGATGAAGTCCCTGCTACGTGCCTGAGACCGACTGTACAAACTTGTATAATTCAAACCATTTCCAAGTCTTCAGCCAGGCCTGAGAGTGCCCATTCCAGGCCATGAGATAGCCCTTTTGAAAGGGCTCTTCCTCCTTCCCATAGGGCTCTCTGATAGACTAGGATTCAGACTCTCACCATCTGAATCTTGATTCACCTCTGGACCAACTCTCACCTGGCTTACGTCTTGGCTCTCATGCTCTGACTCTCTTCACGATTGATGACTCTCTAGCTCGCTCGCAATCTCATGAGCCATGTAATCGATTTGCCATAATTTGGGAGTAATTGAGATTAATGACTGATTTGGTCGTTTATTTCTAGCAATTTGAGGGAGATGTCAATATATTTTGCTGGATAGAGAAGTACTGGGACACTGCTTGTAGTACGTAGACTGTAGACGGGCGGAGGACGGGTCGGGACGGGCGGACGAGCGGGGACGAGCGGGGACGAGCGGGACGGTCGGTGAACGGGCTGGAACACGGGCTGGGGGGGGGGGGACGGCGGTTGGGGCTGCTGGGTTTGCTCGGCGCTGGCTGGGTGGCTGTCGTTTTTGCAGGAGGCTACGCTCGGCAGGGGAGCTGGCGGCTGAATGGGCGACTACCGTAGCCGGCGCTGCGCAGGGGGCTGGCCGCTGGTGGGACTGGCGCTGATCTTGCAACTTGGATGTCTTGGATGTATCACTTCAAAGGCCCGCGACTTGATTTCCGCTTCTTTTTCCCTAGCGCGGCGGAACAAATATTGGATGGGGACGGCCGCTGATCTTGTAAACCTGGAGTATCTTTGGATGTATCATACTCTCTACTATACTCCCAAAAGGCCCGCGACTGACTCGCTTCTTTTCCCCAGCGCGGCGAAAAATTATCTTGGATAGTATCTACTTCTCACAGAAGGCCCGCGACTGACTCTGCTTATCTTCCCTAGCAAGGCCAAAAATAACCCCAGAGAAAAGTAACCCTGTTTTCCGTGATATTCTAACCCATGAGAAAATAAATACCAAGAAAAAGTGGCCAGAGCTTGTTGTTTCAATGGCTTTAACTTATCAACATTACTTTCAAAACACGCTAACGGTGTCGGGCACGGCGTCCACGAAGTCGGTTTTCCGTTTTGTGAACGTTGGCGATGTTAGGAAGGCTGCTTGCAGGGTTTGGACGTTCTTATATATTATATATATATATATAATAATAATAAATATATATATCAGTAATATATATAATTTTATATAATAGTACAATCATATATATATAATATATAGTATATATATATATAACATCTAACCAGAGACGCAGACTTCCACCGCCAAACCCGGGTAGCTCGTAAATCTACCCGGGCGCAGATTTCCCTCGACCCGGGTAGCTCGTTACTCTACCCGGGGTGCAGACCTCCTCCGCGACCCCGGGTAGCTCGTTAGTCTACCCGGGGCGCAAACTTCCATGAAGACGGCCGTCAGATCTTCCGTCCATGTGATAGACTCTGACGACTCGCGACCGGCACAATGGTGTTCCAATGGGTTGCCAGGGAAGCTAGCGGTGTGTTGGGGATCACACGGCCGAGTGCCTTATAAGCAACGATGAAACTGCGAATATTTTTCACAGTTTTCGGGAGAGCTCAGGTTGATAGTGTAGAAATCCGATGAGGGCTGGCAGAGATTCGACCTTCCGACAACACCCAGCCCAGCACAGTGGTAGACCGGGGGCAAACCACTGTTTTGGAGGCTGAAAGTCGCAGGTCACAGGACTGAAGGGCCTGAAGCACCATGCGCCAGTTACTGAGAACCTCCTCGGGGGTGCTCCCCCACAGAACAGATCGTCAGCTAGTTTCACGACCCGACCTTCCTGAACCAAGTGACCCAACACACGGCACAAGAGCTCCTCTAGTGTAGATTCCGAACCAGGAATTCCCATAGCGCAACGCGCATATACCCGAGTGCCCTTGTATGGAGTTAAAACGCCACAGTACTTCATTGAAGATTTCGACATAGCCAGCTGGTGATATGCTTTAGTTAGGTCAGTAGAAATGAGATAGCGCCACCCACCGATGGTGCGGAGAGTTGACTCCACGTCTGGCAGCATAGATGGTTGTGGTTTACAGTACTGTCCAACTGACGAGAAGTCGGTAACTAACCGAGTTACACCCGCTGACTTCTTGACAAGGAATGAGTGGTTTACGTACTAGACCACGACACCAACATCCTCAGGCTTCATAACAGGGACTATCATGGGCTGGGTGCACCCATGGGTGCCCACTCGATTCTTCCGATTGTCTGGGTTGGGGTATGCATTTTTTAACGTTTTCATGGGTCTGGGCGGCGCATGGGGTTCGCAATTTTTAGAACAATGTCGCTAAGCGTTCTTTTTTATTTGACAACCAGATGTTTAACCAGGTATTTTTAATGATATAGGACTCTTGAACAATAGACTTTGGCAATTATATGACAGCAATAAATCATGGCAAGTAAAAGGGCAGTAAGATTTTTAACCCGCGCACTGCAGGGGGGTTGATTTCCGCCCCCCCTCATGTTTTTCAGGAGTAGCGCAAAAACGGCGGCGGCCAGGCGCCGCCAAATTTCGTATACCTGTTTGGGGCTCAATCTACCCACACTTTTGGAAAAGTTTTGCTTGAGGTCAATCTCAGGTCAGGTCACAAGTCCATGTCAAAGTACCTCACGCTTAAAAATGTTTGCGATTCTGCCAAAGCCAACAGTCTTTTTTCGAAAGTTTTTGAAAAACTTGCAGGATTTCATAAGAATATCAGTACCTACAATTCGTTCATCTTCGGATTTTTTCGTATCGGTGACCAAAGGTCAGGTCCAATTTTTCCTGACCTCGCCATTATAAGCGAATGGGAAAATAAACACCAATGCTTCCCTTTCATAAAATATGCATTGGATCAGGCTAATTCTTTCAGAATCATGCTATTTTAGCTCATTCTAAATGATCAAGGGGCAATTGTTTGCCTCAGTGATCTTCTAACAGGTCATCTGAGGTCATCAAAAGGTCATTCATGCTATGATTTGCTAATAACTCTTGATAGAAAAGAGATAGAGACGATTAGTTGACACCAATGTGTTCCGTCTAGTCTGTCGCGTTGCCCCATATGCAACATGACCCTACCTCGGGTCCACCAAATGACCTTGACGCTGAGGTCAAATTTTGGAAGTTGACCTTGACCAGATGCACCGTATATATGTTTCAAAGCGCATCAATGAGACAAACACGATGGCGTCAAAATGTTACGCCTATCTTTTCCTTAGGTGACATGCTATTCACGAAAAACTGTTTTTGCTAAAAACAGTAATGTTTGACCTTTCATGACTCTCGAGCTTTAAACTATTCATCTGAGATCAATTTTGGAGGACATAACATGCGAATTGCAAATTTCAATGTTATGCGATTGTCTCCTTCTAATCGGTTTGCTCCTAGCTATCAATAATTTCCGAGATAATCGGGGGTTTTCTGGAAAGAGCCTAAAAGATCCTAAAACCGGAAACTCTACCCTTTGTGACCACTGGTGACCTCAATTGTGGACCTGATCCAAGAAAACACTGGGGAAATACTTTCGGGATAGAAGCTTGCTAGAGCTTATCTAATGCCGTTTTTCGCGCTTTGACGCTACGTTGCGTAGTTTTGGAGATCTCCGGGGGGGCGGAAATCAACCCCCCCCCCTGCAGTTTCGTGTTCGGCGCGAACCCCCTGCAGTGCGCGGGTTAAATCATGTCTGATCCTAAGTCTGATCCAATATGATAATGTTGACCGCAAAGTATTCGATAAGTCCAAATCAACAGCAATACACAGATGCCTGATATTATTTATCATTAATAGTATGAAAGTCAACACGCTGGGATAATGATTGCAAATTTTGTGAAAATAATTATCTATCTTATCTGAATGAGCCCCAATGGGCATGGGTATACATATTATTAATTTTAATGGGTCTGGTCTGGGTCTGGGCTTGGTGTTCATGGGCTTCGGCTGGGCTGGGCTTGGGGTTTGGCACCCATGATAGTCTTGCTTCATAAAAACTCCGGAGCGATTCTAACTCATCGAACTTTTCCTTGAATTCTCTTCAGGCTGGTCTTGCGCTTGTACTGCGCGGACCCGCACCGGGACGCTGTGGAGCTGCACAGGACCATATTAACTACTTGAAGGGACTGAGGTCTAACTACTGTGGTGAACTGGAGGAGTGGCCGTGATGCCATCAGGTCCCGAAGGCGGGCCTTCAGGGCCTTCGACCGGCATTCGACGACAGAGAACCTGATCGCCTTCAGGCGAGCCAGGGCGGCAGCTCGACGAACAGTTTTGGAGGCAAAGCGTATGTCTTGGAGGGAGTACGTCGGGCGGCTAAACCGTTCTTCTCCAGTGTCACAGGTTTGGTCCCAAATCAAACAGATTTCGGGCCGATTCTCAGCACCACCTCTGCCGGTTCTACAGCTACGTGGGCGGGATCTTTTACACCCTGCCGACGTAGCTAACGAGATTGGTCGCGCCTGCGGAGCGCCATGTGGGTCCGCCAGCGCCGGACCCACAGTCTTGCGTCATAAAAGCGTCTTGTGAGGCCAACCCGGTCGACTTCTCCACCTCCGAACAGCAACTTTCAATCAACCATTTTCATGACTGAGTTGACATCAGCTGTACCGTGCTTCGGAGTGTGTCTGAGGTCCGATGAGGTTTTCACAACGACATGCTATAAGACATCTTCCCAGCCTCTGTTCTCAGGGTGCCTTTTGGCCTACTTTAACCGCCTTTGGGAAGAGAGGCGAGTTTCCTCCTGGCCTGGCGAGAAGCTGGGTTGGTGCCTTCTTTTAAAACCTGGCAAAAGACGGAACAGATCCTTTGCACTATTCGGGCCGATCTCTTTGACATCTTCTTTATGCAAGCTGATGGAGAGGCTTGCGTCATGTCCGGCTGTCATGGTTCTTGGAGATGTAAAGAACATTTTAAACTCCGGCTTCAGTGTGCTTCCGGAGAAATCGTAGCACGGTTGACCATCTGGTGACCACTGGACACTGTCGTCCGGATTGGCTTTTAAAGGCAGCGCCCCATGTGGCGTGCTGTGTTTTTCGATCTTGAAGGGGCGCTATGCATACTTACTTGGCGTTCACGTTATTCTTTTAAAAGCTTTTTAAACTGCGGTATTTCGTGGTGCTAATGGGGCTGATTTTATACGCAACTTTTTACGAGAAACGGTTTTTCGTGTACGGGTTTGGAGAATTAAGTTTTTCTTGGGACGGCTTTTACAGGAGAACGTGTTCCCAAGCGGGCGTTTTAAAGTGTTGCTCTGTTTGCTCTGATGATTAATGATGTCCGGGGATGTTTCTTCCCCAATCTGTTTGGACGCGTCTTTGTTTGTTGATGACTTAGCTATCTTGGTGGCAGCTCCTTATTCAACACCAGCATGTAGAGCGCCCGCTGCAGGGAGTGGTTACCTACCCGTCTGGAGAAGTGGGGCCATTTGTAGTGGTTTCCGTTTCTCAAACCTCAAAAAACCAAGCCATGGCATTTTTCTGCCGACGTTCGTGGCCACTGACCAGCGTGCGCTCTGCGCATCTACGGCAGTAAATATTCCCCTTGAACATCCGGTCCGTTTCTTGGGATGTTTTTGTTCGGACAGTCGTCTTACCTACAAAGAGGCACCTAATCGCTTAGACTTAAGTGCGATTGAAAGCGCTGAATGTTTTAAAGTTGTGTTTTCACGAACCAAACGTATGGTTCGGATGAGCTACACTTTTACTTTTTATACCGTTTCTCTGATACGCTCAAAACTTTGATTACCTTTTTGCAATTGTTACGGACAGGCATGTGCCACAAATAAAGCGACTCTTGACAACTGTGCATAATACAAGCCTTTGCGAGTGGCGACTGGTGCATTCCTGCACTTTCACCTGTGGGCTTAGTATTCTTGCAGAGGCCATGAAGCCACCGCTTGCTTCAGGACGTTCCCTTCTTAGCATGCGATATTGCTGCAAGCTGCGGGCAGTTTACAGAGGCATCCTACTTACAAGTTACGTTTTCTCCCGGCCTGTCAAATAGCAGCTTTCCCAGGACGGCAGGGGCGTATGCCAGCTGGTCCCTTTTCTGCGTTGAGGGTTAAAACAACTGTTTTCGAAGCAGATGTCAGTTGCGGGGAGTTTGCCTCCTCGCGCCCTCTCACATTCCACCATGGGAACTGTCAGACTTGTCGCTAGATTGTCTTCGGGCTCGGCAGTTTTTACCCAAAAAGGATATTTCACGGTCGAGTTTCGATCTCGAGCATTAGAGCGTGTCTCTTTTTATAGAAACCATACTCATTTTACCACGGATGGTTCTAATCGGAGTCAAGGGGTTGAATGCGCTTTTGTAAGTTGGTTCCCGTAACTCGATCTTTTACTTTGCCATCTCATGCAAAACTGTTGTTACATCTGAACTTTTGGCGATACCTGAAGGCTATGTGTTATATTGAAGTTCTCTGACGATGTTTTACACGTGATTTTTACTGACCTCACTAGTACGGCCTCCGCGCTCAGTGATTTTAACACACCACCATCCAGTTTTACAGGACATTTTAGTCCTGCTTACCTCCCTTGATCGAGCCGGGAAAAACGTTTGGTTTTTTGTTGGATCCCGAGCCATGTTGGCATTGCTGCGGAACGAGCTGGCAGCGAGGCTGCGAATGCGTGCGACACCGTGCCAGTGTAAAATAGTTTTTCTACCGTTGGCCGGCCAGGGGACCTCTTTTGCTCCCTGTTTCATCCTACATTCGCAGTAAGTGGCAGAGGACGAGTGGGAGAGTGCCGGCTTCGTCTAAAACTTATACTGTCAAAAACCACGCCTCATGCGTTTGGCCGTCCTCATTCAGAGGTTCGAAGAAGAGGAAAGAAAGGTTAGTGTTTATGCCGCCTACGCATCGGACACCACCTTTAGGCCACACACCGTTACCTGCTCTGTGGAGAGACCAAACCCCGTTTGTCCTCGCTTGTAGTTGAGTTTCTGTCTGTCTCCAGTGCTAGTTCGCCGCCACCTTGCTGCTTTACGCGACTCGTTATCTGGGAAGGAACACACATTAATAAAAAAGATTTACTTAACGGATGAATCGTTGCATATATCGCAGGTGTTTACGCTTCCTCTCCAAGGTACAGTTCGCGGTTCGTCTACCAACCGGCTATATAGTTGTGAACTTCGTTTAAATTTTCCATTGAGGTGTTAGTTATCCGTGAAACGGCCCCATTTAAGTTGCTTGATCTGTATTTACTGACTTTCATTTTCTTACCTAGAGGTTTATGGCGCCACATAACCATTGTTAGGCGCCCTTAAGCCCAAATCATCATCATCATCATCATTATTAACATATACCCTCGATGCGCCCCTTTCGCACCGTAATCCTGAAGGCTGATCAAACACAGAGGCATATCCGTATGTCAGAGCGGCAAATTTAGAGCGTACCTCGGATGACAGGATACCACCAGGGTCGATTTGTACAGCACCGAGACTGACAAGTGGGGACTGAAGAAGTACTGGCGGTTCCGACTGATCACGAGCGGCTGGTGAGTCGATCACATCTGGGGCCGTCACCGAGTAAATTTTGCACAAGTGGCTGTGCTGACGGATATGGACTGGAGAGTCACCTATATTTGGTACGCGGACTTTGCCTGATACAAGCTGGGTGACTGTAGGATGGGGCCAGATACTGGTGGGGTTACCCGAACGCGGGGAGCAGACTGTCGGCTCTACAGCGATATGTGAGTCGGGGGCGAAATCCGGAACATCAAGCTCCAAGTATTCGCCCGACCAGAGGGTCCGGGACGATGGAGAGGCGCGGAGGGTGCAGTGAGCGCGGCGTGCAGCGGGGTTGAGGGAAGCGGCAGATTCATCAGCGTCATATCTGAAAACCACTGATTTACCGATTGACACCGTGCACACGGCAGGACGTATCGAAACATCATTAACACGCATGAAAGGGGTACCAGCGAGAACATCAACATCGAGGTTGTCCACTACCAGAGCATCAAGCTTGAGCACATGATCGCTACGCTGAAGGCACAGTCGTGTTTCTCCCACAACAATGAGAGCTGAGTGACCATCAGCTTGATAGGCTGTCTGTGAAGTTTTACAGATCGTAGCACTTAGCTGCACTGCCACTGAGGTGCGCATAAGGTTAACCTCAGCACCACTATCTAATGTCAAACGCAGAGGCTGGTGACCATAGAACGCACTTAGATGAGGAGATCGTAATGTCTGCACACGACGAATCGATTATACAGATCCTACGTCGTCAGTAACAGGATCGAGATGACTGACCTTGGAAGTGATGACTGGAAGAACAGCTTCCTCTTGGGCTGCAGACAGATCGAAGTCATTGACCTCCTCCTCACAGCCTACGATGAGATGCACGCCTGTCAAGAAGCGTGGATCGGATTCCGAAAGAAACCGGCAGCGACTCGGGTAGTTGTGTTGCTACCTGGGCGACCAGCAGCCCGACTCTGAGGGCACATGAACGCTGGCTCGGACGACCAGCTGAGCGCTGTGGAGGCGGGCCACGGCGCGAGTAGACTGGCGAAGTAGAGCGTCGGTGAGACGCCATCTGGGCCGAGCTGTGAGTCGGGTTGCGTCTTGTTGAGAAGCGGATGTTTTCTGCGGCGGTACGGAGCACTCGTGCGTCCTCAGTGGAACGCAATTCAGCCAAAAGCGAATCAAGAGCCTGGCTGATCTCAGGTTTAAGTGAAGCCAGAGTCCGAGACTGCAGTTCAGGGCCGTACCTCTGTTTCACGAGAGCTGGCAGGTCTGGGTGAAGCAGGCGAAGCCAGTGGAGCGTAATGAAGTTCTCAAGGGTTGGAAAATTTCCTCTTCCGCGGGCAGAACCCCATGATGCGTGATGCCAAACTCAGGGCGGAGAAGGCTGCCGTCAATGAATGTGGGAAGGCGCTGGTACAAATCGGGGGGGGGGGGTTCAAGTTGTGACGTAGCCGTGACGTCATCACTGCAGGAGAATCCCGCTCTCCAATGATAAGGCAATACAAAGTGACACGAAAGTTACCCCCTTTTATTTGTGATCAAAGATAGAGAACATTTAAGTTTTATGCCAATGGAAAGCTCGACTCTTCAATATTCCAGCATGGTATCCGATTTACATGAGGCTTTTTCCAATCGTCCCACAATACTTCGGCGCGTTCCGGCGGGGCCGACCCCGCCGGCCGAGCCGCCACGGCGCAAGCTTGAGACTGTACCGTGACCGTCGCCTTCCCATGCCGTGACGATAAATCCAAGTTCTTTCCTACATATATACAATGTGTCGTACATGCAGAAACCGAAATTAACTTTTAAATGCATCCAACTAGGATAAACAGATGACAAATATTCTGTCAAAATGAAATTACGCCAGCAGACGTCAATTCGTTGCACGCAAACCACGAAACTTAATAGTCTATTTTCCCCAGCAGATGGCCGCCAGGGACCGCTAGTGAGCCATTAATTTTTGACGTCGTAATCTTACAATAACAGTAAATTTATGTAAAAATTAATAAGTTTTTTTTTTATTATAATAACATCAATAACAAATTGTTTGAGACATCAAAACACCCTAACTCAACAGTAAATCCGCAAGGCCAGCTGCTGCAAAAATTCAGCTGTTAGTGCGACGCTTTTTCGACGCAGAAGACGCAGGTGATTCAAAATTTTGCGCATAAATGCAAATTGTGTTACAGCTGACTAATTATTTTTATCCAAAAATATGTATTTTATGACAAGTGTTAGAAAAAACATTGTATGAGTTAATTAATGGAAGTTATTATTCCATTTCTAATTAACACAAAGTTGTATTAAAATATTACTCTGAATATTTTCGGACGAGGCTACCATATCCTACGTATATAGTTTGAAAAAATCTAGGTTAATGTCAGAGTTATGTCCAAAAAAGCATACCAGAACTAGTTAATATGGTAACATAGTCAGTATGTTCTAGTTCGAACCAGCCGTGACGTAGCCACTTACAGAGCAAAACTGGATCCTACTCATTGATATATATACTATGGTACAAATCTTCAGGTCTCTCTTCAGCTCTTAGAGAGATATTGCAAAGATCTAGAAAGTGAGCTCCGGACGTCTGGAAACCATAATGAAATCTTATGGTCTGCCAGATCTGGGCGAGGGAGGTTGGCAGCTTGACGATGGCATTGCGGGAGATAACTGGGCAAAAATTTGCGATTTGTCCCAGCATCAGATCCAACTGGACTGGCTTTTGCACAGCTGTGCGACGGCGCGGAATGTCTTCTCCGTCGTCTTCAAAACCGCGGAGCTGACTTTCCCGTGTTTTCTTTAGCCATGTATACCCGGGTGCCAAGAATTCGCTGAAACTGCTGTCAAGTGATAGCGTATACTCCAGATTCTGTCGCCAGTTTTCGAATGAATTGATTGTCTCTTGCCTTGTGAGCGCCCATTGCTTCGGAGCCCTGTTCATCTTGTTAACCCGCCATTGGCTGGGGGGNTGACTCTAATGACCTCTAGAGCCTAAACTATTAACCTGAGATCAAATTTGAGGACTTATGTGCTATTGAAAATTTCATTGGCTAGCGATTGTCTTTTGAACGTTTGTTTCTAGATAGCTTAGTTTCCGAGATATTTTGGGGTTTCTGGAGCGATGTCCTAAAACTTGAAAATTTGACCTTCGATGACCTCTGATGACCTGAGTTTTGACGTGAGCGATAAAAAGTATAAAGTAGTTTCGAAATGATTTTTGATAACGGTTCGAAAAATGTCTTTTGTTTTGGTCTACATGCCATGGGAGCCGAGTTAGAGAGGGGTGTTCAAACACCCCCCCCCAGTCGGGCGAAGGAAATACAGAGGCCCAGTGGGGCGCGGGTTAACCCGCGAGTTACTGGGGGGCGGGGGCTATTTATAGCCCCCTCTCCCGTTATTCTGTAATATCTCCTAAACTAACGTAGGTATCTAGACCAAACTTTCAGTACCTTGTCCCTGATCAATTTGATACATTCTGCCTGATTGAAAAAGACGAGGCTATGATAGGTCAACCGGAAATCACGTCAGAGTGACGTCATGTTCTGCGGTTTTTGTTGAAAAATGAGGGTTTGCGGGAAACGCTGGCAAAGGTACAGTTTTGAAGATGAACTCAATCGTCAAACACCAAACGACAGGTAATAGGTTGAGCTATCAGACTGCTATCTCAGATTTGTCAAAAACTTGGAAATTCAAAATTTTGAGAATTCCACATACATTTTGAGAAATATTTTTTGGGGTTTGGAAAATTTTAACAAAAATGAATTTTCTAAAAACCGGAATATATTGTAATTGACATGATTCTAATGAATGTGTGTAGCAAGTTTGAAGTGAATATCTTCAAAAATGACTGAGTGATAATCTTTCAAAGACAAAAATAAATCACCTTTACTGTATAACATGAAGTAAAAATTGCATTTCCGTTTTTTGTTTTTTTCTTCAATTTGTATGGGAAAAAACATGTTCTACTGCCTTTTTTTCGCGTTATAATCGATAAACGAACCATAAAATGTGTTACAACTCCTAAATGACGTAATCTCAATTGACCGTCGTGACCTCGGATGACCTTGACCTCTGACCCTAAGGTCAAATTTTAGCTTTAATGTAATTAGAAGGTCGATACACCGAATCATGTCCGATTTACCAACTTGATTATGCGTTGTAAAACTGATTTTCTTAGCGACAATGCCGCACCGACTTGATGGCACGGTAATTTCTATTTGACGTGACTGTGACGTCATCGGTGACCCTGAGGATAACAATATTAGTTTCCCTCGAAAATGTGATAGGCTATCGAATGCCGTTCGAATTTTTAAGATCGGTCCAGTAGTTTCGGAGATCAGAGGTTGGGCTATAAATAGCCCCCCCCCAGTAACTCGCGTTATAAAATATACCCCATTAACGCGCGGGTTAAGGCTGGATCAAACACAGAGGCATATCCGTATGTCAGAGCGGCAAATTTAGAGCTACCTCGATGGACAGGAGTACCATCAGGGTCGATCTGTACAGCACTAACACTGGCAAGTGAGGACTGAGGAGGTACTGGCAGTGCCGACTGATCACCAGCAGCGATCACATCTGGGGCCGTCACCGAATAAATTTTTCACAAGTGGCTGTGCGGACGGATATGGACTGGAGATTCACCTATATTTTGTACGCGGACTTTGCCTGATACAAGCTGGGTGACTGTAGGATGGGGCCAGGTACAGAGCATGAAGCTTGAGCACATGATCGCCACGCTGAAGACACAGTCGCGTTTCTCCGACTACATTGAGAGCCGAGTGACCATCAGCTTGATAGGCTGTCTGAGAGGTGTTGCATATCTTAGCACCTAGCTGCACTGCCACTGAGGTGCGCATAAGGTTCACATCAGCACCACTATCTAGTGTCAAACGCAGTGGGTGCTGACCATAGAACATACTTAACCCGCGCCCCGCTGGGGGGGGGCATATTCTGCCCCCCCTCCCGGATTTTCTCAATAACTCAAAAACCATGGCAGGTACAGACGGGAAACTTTCAGACCTTATTCCACATCAATTTACATTCTTCTCCAAATTTTTGCTGAAATATTTAATAAATGACTTTGAAGAAAATGACCCTTTTGATGACGTGCATGTCATGCCATTTTTGGTTGAAAAACGATGAATGTTTGAAAATTCGTATAAAACGGAGATATGAAGCAATTCAAAAAATCGAATCACCAAAAGATGGGAAATTGCATTGGCTTCAAAATGGCCATCTCAGATTTGCAAAATTTCGAGTTTTTGACCCCAATTTTTTTTTCTTCAGAAAAATTATCACAAAACAAAAAATTTCAAAAATATTTAAAAAACCGGAATACATGTAAAAGACCTAAGTATAAACAAAACCCAAACCAAATTTCAAAGCAATATCTGAATTTTTGACTGACTTGATGACTCCCCAAGTGTAATAACTCATGACGTCATTTTGCAAATAACTTTTTTTGAACTTTTTTTGACCAGATAGAGACAAATAATATCACAGTGTTTTTCTGAGACAAATGAACAAAAAAAATGTATTTTTTTAGTTAAAAAAATAGATTTTACATTTGACCTCATCATGACCTGACTGACTCATATGACCTTGTCACGGTGTTCAGATTGTCAAACGTCTTTGATATTATCGAATAACACGTAAAAGAACCCAAAAACATATGTCGCATGACTTTCGTAAACTCTTTGCCATTCAGTGACGCTTTGTGACCCGATATTGACCTTGACCTTGCTTAAAATTTCACTTTTGCTTAATGCAGGAGTCATTATACCTTGAGAGCACTTTTGCTCATAGTTACAATCTAAGTTGGATAGAAAATATGCCCAACAACTAAAATAGTCTCGCATTTTGACCTTTACCGACCTGTGACCGACATCTGACCTTATTTCGAAAAATTTTACGTATTGCTTTGGGTGCGTATCAATGAGACCTTTCGATTGCGTAATTGCGCGTCTCGCTACGGTTTCATTGGTTCAGAGATACGAAGGGAGAATCTCCCCCAGCGGGCGCGTTTCAGCTGGATACCCGCGGGGCGCGGGTTAAAATGAGAGATCGTACGTCTGCACACGGCGAATCGACTCTGCAGGTCCTGCGTCGTCATAACAGGATCGAGATGACTACCTTGGAAGTGATGACCGGAAGAACAGCTTCCTTTTGTGATGCAGCCAGATCGAAGTCATCGGAGTTCTCCTCACAGCCTACGATGAGACGCACGCCTGTCTGGAAGCGTCGATCGGATTCCGGAAGGAACCGGTAGCGACTCAGGTAGTGTGTGTTGCTTCCCGGGCGGCCAGCAGCCTGACAGAGGGCACATGAACGCTGGCTCGGACGACCAGCTGAGCGCTGTGGAGGCGGGCCACGTGATGCGGGTAGACCGTGAAGCAGAAGCGGCGGTGAAGACGCCATCTGGGCCGAGCTGTGAGTCGGGTTGCGTCTTGATGAGAAGCGGAATGTTTTCTGCGGCGGTACGGAGCACTCCACGTCTTCAGTGGAACGCAGTTCAGCCAAAATGCGAATCAAGAGCCTGGCTGATCTCAGGCTTTAGTGAAGCCAGAGTCCGAGACCGCAGTTCAGGACCGTACCTCTGTCTTACGAGAGCTGGCAGGTCTGGATGAAGCAGGCGAAGCCAGTGCAGTGTGATGAAGTTCCCGAGGGTTGGATAAATTTCCTCCTCTTCCGCGGGCAGAACCCCATGATGTGTGATGCCAAACTCAGGGCGGAGCAGGCTGTCGTCAATTAATGTGAGAAGGCGCTGGTACAAATATTCAGGCCTCTCTTCAGCTCCTAGAGAGATCATGCAAAGATCTAGAAAGTGAGCTCCGGACGTCTGGAAACCATAGTGTAGGCTTATGGTCTGCCAAATCGGGCGAGGGAGGTTGACAGCTTGACGATGCATTGCGGGAGATAACGTAACAACCAATTTGCAGATTTGTCCCATCATCAGTTCTGAGTGATTCAATTTTCCCAAAATTTTTCCTGACAAAACCAATCCAATTACCAAACAAAAAGCATTTGGTTGTCAAATTTGACCGAGTTTTGGTTGAGGCTAAAATGTCAAGATTGACCGATTTTTAACAGTATTCTTATTTAAACAAGATTAAGCTGACCGAAAAGTGTCAAAAAATGTATCAGCCTGACCGACCGATTACCGAATCGGTCACACCATTTTTTCGGTAACCAACATTTTGGTTACCGATTGACACCACTAATCAGTTCCAGGTGGACTGACTTTTGCACAGCTGTGCGGCGGCGCGGAATGTCTTCTCCGTCGTCTTCCAAACCGCGGAGCTGACTTTCCCGTGTTTTCTCTAGCCATGTATATCCGGGTGCCAATAATTCGCTGAAACTACTGTCAAGTGATAGCGTATACTCTAGATTCTGTCGCCAGTTTTCGAATGAATTTATTGTTTCTTGCCTTGTGAGCACCCATTGCTTCGGAGCCCAGGTCGTGGCCATCTTTTTTAATCGAGATAAAAAAGGTTTAAAAGGAGCTTAGCGAGTTTAAACCCTTTGTAACTAAAACAGCGGAGGTAAAAAGGCGAAGGTTACGTTGCGCTACCACC
Organism: Semibalanus balanoides; assembly: GCA_014673585.1. Taxonomy (NCBI): domain Eukaryota; kingdom Metazoa; phylum Arthropoda; class Thecostraca; order Balanomorpha; family Balanidae; genus Semibalanus; species Semibalanus balanoides. The sequence continues at coordinate 500,889 of VOPJ01005913.1, forward strand.
ACGCCAGTATTGGCGTGTCTGCCATTGCTACTGACCGTAAAGTAATGTAGGTAGAAGTCGCTGTATTGGCAAGCTACGAGACACCACACGACAATGCCATTCATCATTACGCACGCCCTAGTCGATATTACTTAGCTAATCCTAAACACGTGAGCTAGGGGTAGATGGTGCCGCCTATCTCATGACTCATCCTAGCAGCACTGGCGCAGTCATAAAAGTTTAGTTTATATCATTTTTAAACTGTGGAAATGGCACGACAGCAAACTTTATGGTAGGTGGGGTCACTTGACTTGACCTGGTGACCTGAACTTATCCAAAACAAACTTGAGTCTTCGCAAAATGTGTGAAAAGGATCAATGTTAAGTTATGACAAAATTGGCGGCGCAACGAGCCACCGTTTTTCGTTATTTCGATAAAATCGCAGGTTGAGGTATTCACCCCCCAACCCCACCATTGAAGCGTGGGTTAAGTGCTGGTATATTAGATGCCCTATTAACTGTATGTGTTGATGTTTACTATTTTGTCCAAGTCCCCGTCAATTTATTTTGATTCGATTATACGTCATCTTTCTACTCAGAAGTAGAATGGGCACATGAATATGACCTCGAGTCTCAATGTCGCAACAGGAACACATACCCGTACCTTAGCAAGGAGAAGGGATAGTTAAGTGTGTGAACGACTGGTTTGTTCCGGACAAAATGTTGTGCTGTTTTCTTAAACGATCCATGCTTGACGTCATCCTTCTCCAATGTCAGGACCATGGCCGATTGCGGAGCCGACGACGCTGGACTGCCGGACAGTCCAAAATCTCCACCGAGAGCAGAGGCGGGGAGCAGCCACCAACATCTGGACGTAAGTAACGCAGGCTATGGAAGTGGCATAGTGGAGGCAGGGAGCAGCCACCAACAGCTGGACGTGAGTAAGGCAGGCTATGAAAGTGGCATAGTGGAGGCAGGGAGCAGCCACCAACAGCTGGACGTGAGTAACGCAGGCTATGGAAGTGGCATAGTGGAGGCAGGGAGCAGCCACCAACAGCTGGACGTGAGTAACGCAGGCTATGGAAGTGGCATAGTGATGTACCATCCAGACATGAACCAAGCTAACAAAAATATCCGGGATACAAGATTCCTAGGATCGTTGATAGCGCCGTTCGTTTGTGAGCTATTGTGAGAATCACTGAGGGGGGGGGGGGCGTTCTTTCGCCCCCCCCCCCCAGCCAATGGCGGGTTAAGATTATGAAGTGTTAGGATTGCGCTTTACTTTCTTTGACAAAAACGTTGTTCTTCATCATGAATGCAAGAAAGGACATTCATATATGGAGCCTCAAATAATAAGAATATTCATATATTGAGCCGCCCACAAACGCCGCCCACCGCGGCGATGGCGGGCGGCGTTTGTGGGCGGCGTTTGTAGGTGGCGTTTGCGGGCGGCATTTGCGGATGTCTTTTGCGGACGGCGTTGGCGGTCGGCTTTTACTGGCGGCGTTTGCGGGTGGCGCTGGCCACCTGCGTTTGGCGGGTGGCGTTGGACACCCGCAAATGACACCCGCGTTTGCGGGCGGCGTTTGGGACGGCGTTGGTTGGCGGCGTTTGCGGGCGTTGTTTGCGGGCGACGTTTGCGGTTGGCGTAGGCGGGTGGCGTTTGCGGGCGGCGTTGGCGGTTGAAATTGGCGGGCGGAGTTGGCGGGAGGCGTTTGCGGGCGGAGTTGGTGGGTGGCGTTGGCGGGTGGCGCTGGCGGGTGGCGTGTTGCGGGTGGCACGTTGAGCGACACGTGTGTGTGAGTTTGGCGGGGTGGCGGTTGGCGGGTGGGCGTTGGGCGGGGTGGCGTTGGCGGGTGGCGTTGCTGGGTGGCGTTGTGCGGGTGGCCGTGACGGGTGGCGTTGGTCTGGGTTTACGTTTGGCGGGTGGCGTTGGCGCGGTGGTGGGGGTGGGCGTTGTGCGGGTGCGTTGGCGGGTGGCGTTTGGCGGGTGGCTGTTGGCGGTGGCCGTTGCGGGTGCGTTGGGGATGGCGTTGCGGATGGCGTGCGGATGGCCTTGGCGGAGGGGCAGGCTTGGCGGATTGGTTTGGCGGATTGGCGTTGGCGGATGGCGTCTGGCGGATGGCGTTGGCGGTGGTAGTCGTTGGCGATGCGTTGGCGGATGGGCTGTTGGCGGATGGCGTTGGCGGATGGGTTGGGCGGATGGCGTTGGCGAGATGGCGTTGGCGGATTGGCGTCTGGGGATGGCCGTTGGCGGATGGCTGCGCGGTTGGCGGAGGCGTTGGCGGATGGCGTGGGGGATGGCGGGTTGGGCGGATGGCGTTGGCGGATGGCTTGGGCGATGGCGTTGCGGATGCGGTTCGGCGGATGGCGTTGGCGGATGGCTTGGCGGATGGCGTTGGCGGGTGGCGTTGGCGGGTGATGTTGGAGGGGGGCGTTGGCGGGTGGCGTTGGCGGGTGGCGTTGGCAGGTGACGTTGGTGGGTGGCGTTGGCGGGTGGCGATGGCGGGTGGCGTTTGTGGGCGGCGTTTGCGAGTGGCTTTTGCGGGCGGCGTTGTCGAACGGCGTTTGCGGGTGGCGTTTGGTGCGGCGTTTGCGGGCGGCGTTTGCGGTTCTTGGCGTTGGCGCGCGGAAGTTATCAAGCATCGCGCAATGCGGGACATCTAGTCCTTACTATTGCATTGTCAGAACACGTCTGGGGATATCAATAATCTTGCTGCGGGAGTGGTAGAAACTAAAACAGCAAATATCGTGCATGAACGTATTACAGGGGAGTGGCCTACTTACATGGTCATGTGGAGTTGAACACTAGTCTGTATAATAATTTTTTTTTATTTTAGTCATTACATACATCCCCAGAATCACTTAGTTGTGAGAGTATTCTTAAGTCGCCAATCACATACTGGCAGTTCTTAATTATCGATAGTCGCCAGAGATAGCTTTCGCTACTAGAAGCATTGCTTTAAATTATCACGCTAGCATTATATTTTAGCTCTGGCCAATAAAATAAAACAACTCGTGTGAGGCACTGATAACAGCTGCCGAAACTATTATCCGATCACTGTAAACAAAACCTATGCATTTGCTCATAAAGGTTTGTTTTATCGTCTTTGTGCGTCATTATAGGTAACATGTCTTTCGCTACTCTGTTCTATACGACGATCGTTTATGAGTTGAAACCAAAAATAAATGCCCCCTACAAATATAAGTTAAAATTCAACTTAAAGGGGCTCCAGCGCGAATTTTATCGTAACAAGTATCAAACCAATAGCTTCTTACCGGTAAAAAAATATATTGAGTAGGCACACTTCCCCTTAACTTAAATCTGAATTGGAAATCATACAAAGTGAACTTTCTCAGGTACGTGCCATGCCGAGTGATCCCGAGAGACGCAGTAGGGATGACCATGAGCCGACAGCAGCCGGCTCAGCCAGCTTCGACGATCTGCCGCCGGAGATTCTGAAACCCATACTGGGTTTCCTGGACTGCATACAGCTGCTGGAGGCCAGTAAAGGTATGCCGTTCTCACACCGTTCAATACTGCATTGTCAGGGCCTAATTTAACATGTAAACAGGGGTTGGGGGTTGGGGGTAAAATGTATATGCAATCTAGTGAGCTATTTTCCTACGCCCCTAGTCACTACATTTGAGGAAAGAAACAAACAAAGCGATATAAGCCAAAACCTTGGTTTGAATTATTTATTTATTGCCATTTGTATAAACATAATGCAAAATGAATATCAGGGGCGCAGCCAGACCTTCAGATAGGGTGCAGGCCAGTCATGGTACCCCGCTTCAAACAAAAAATTACTCTGAATATGAAAAAAAAAAATCGGTTTTTGGGGCACGTTATTTTGTGAGGGTCCCTTTTTATTAACATTTGACACCTGGATTAGACCAGGACCCTTATGACCCTCATGACCCTCAGAGAGGCCCCTGAACCAGACACGCATTCAGGTTTTTGTCTGGGCAGGGGGCTGGGCCTCAAAAGGGCCCCTTTCCGAACGTTGAAAGGGCCAAATAAAACTTATAAAAAGACACGTTACAAGGAAGGAGGATGCAAAATGACAGTTATGGAATTAACCATACCAGCTTTTAGGAGCTGGAGTTAGTAAACTGCCATATCAAATATGCAGCCAGTGACACCAATATGGAATCGTATTTTACCAACTTCGAATATTATGTTTGGCTCAAGAACATGAACTCTCGACCTGGATCTGGAACTATTGCGCCGCGGTGCGCCGCAACAATTTTAAGTATTATGCCCTGGATTGGCATTCTCAACAGTGCGTCAAATTTCGTATGGTGCGANCCCCTGCCCCTGCCCCTGCCCTGCCTGCCCTGTCTTGTCCTTTGCCCGTGTTCCTGCCCATGATTCGCCCTTGCCTTCGCCTTGCCCTCTTCCGCACTGCCATTGTTGCCAATTGTATGTTACTGAGTTCACCTGGTAAGCAGGATTGTATAACTAGTAAGTTAAAGATGAGAAACTAGATGTCGGTGTTGATCAGATTTGATCAGACAAGTGATCGAATGGCTCACGAAAAACGTGACTCGGTAAAAAGAAGCCTCCGGGCGGCATTCTTTAATGAAGTGCTAGGAAACCTAGGCGATGGTGGTATAATGGTGAGCATAGCTGCCTTCCAAGCAGTTGATGCGGGTTTTTCGATTCCCGGCCATCGCAGTCCCTGTTTTGATCTCGTGGGCCACAGCGTGACCAAGGTCAGCATATGGGATGTTTGTCGAATGGCCATTTATGTACATTGTAGTTGCTCTGCGTTTTGTTAGAACATATAAAATGACACGGCAGAACGGAGGGCATGGTAGGACAGCAGAGGACAGGATCCTGGTGTCCTGGACTGGCTTGGCCTCCTTCCAGCGCTGTCCTTTACCTGCCCTCCCCTGTCCTGGTTTGCTGACCTGCGCTGCCAGTGCCACTTGACATTTCCCCAGACGCCTGGTTCTGCTCTAGGCTTTACTCTTGCACATAACCTGCCCTGCTCCAATTGCTGCCCTCCCTCGGCCGTTGCCTGCTTGTCCTGGACTGACTTGGAACTGCCCCAGCCCTGCCTGCTCTGCCCCCTGCTCTGCCCCCTGCCCCAGGCCCTGCCCCCTGCCTGCCCCCTCCCCTGCCCCCTGCCCTGCCCCCTGCCCTGCCCCTGCCCTGCATCCTGCCTTGCCTCCTGCCCTGCCTCCTCCCTGGCCTCCTGCCCTGCCTCCTGCCTGCCTCCTGCCCTGCCTCCTGCCCTGCCTCGCTGCCCTGCCTCCTGCCCTGCCTCCTGCCCTGCCTCCTCCCTGCTCCTGCCCTGACTCCTGCCCTGACCTCCTTGCCCTGCCTCCTGCCCTGCCTCCTGCCCTGCCTCCTGCCTGACTTCCTCCCTGCCTCCTGCCCCTGCCTCCTGCCCTGTCTCCTGCCCTAGCCTCCTGCCCTGCCTCCTGCCTGCCTTCCTGCCCTGCCTCCTGCCCTGCCTTCCTGCCCTGCCTCCTTGCCCTGCCTCCTGTCCTGCCTCCTGCCCTGCCTCCTGCCCTGCCTCCTGCCCTGCCTCTGCCCTGCCTCCTCCATGACCTCTGCCCTGCCTCCTGCCCTGCCTCCTCCCTGCCTCTGCCCTGCCTCCTGCCCTGCCTCCTGCCCTTGCCTCTGCCCCTGCCATACTGCCCTGCCTCCGTGCCCTGCGTCCATGCCCTGCCTTCCTGCCCTGCCTCCTGCCTCCTCCTGCCCTGCATCCTGCTTCTGCCCTGCTCCCTTCTCTTTGCCATTTGCCCCTTTGCCCTAACCATTATTCCATTGCACCCTGCCTCATGCCCTTTGCCTCCTGACCATTTGCTATCTGCCCATTTAACATCCGCCCCCTTTCATCCTGCTCCTTGCCTCTTGCCTGCCCCTTTCACTCTGCTCCTACCCTGCCCCCTGTTTTGCCCTGCCCTGTCCCTTGCCCTGTTCTTTCCATGACTCGCCCCTGCCTCATCCTTCCTCGCACTGCCATGGAGTTACTAAGTTCACTGGTGGCAGGATTTATAACTATTTATTAAATAGGAGAAACTAGATTTCGGTGCTGGCAGATTTCACCAGGAAAGTGATGGAATGGCTCACAAAAAACTATCACTCGGTAAAAGAGCCTCCGGGCCTCATTCTTTAATGAAGGGCCAGCAACTAGGCGATTGGTGGTAAATGGTGAGCATAGCTGCCTTCCAAGCAGTTGATCCGGGGTTCGATTCCCGCCATCGCAGTCCCTGTTTGACCTCGTCGGCCACAGCGTGACAAAGGTCAGCTTATGGGAGGTTTGTGGAAAGGCCACAACCACTTATGTGCATTGTAGTTGCTCTGCACATTCGGTTAGAACATATTAAAATGACAGGGACAGAACGGAGGGCATGGTAGGACAGCAGAGGACAGGATCCTGGTGTCCTGGTCTGGCTTGGCCTCCTCCAGCGCTGTCCTTGTACCTGCCCTCCCCTGTCCTGGTGCTGATCTGCGCTGCCTAGTGCCACTGACATTGCCCTTAGACCTGTCCCTGCTCTATGGCCTACTCTGTCGCACAGACCTGCCCTGCCCAAATTGTGCTCTCCCTTCGGCCGCGCCTGCTGTCCTGGTACTGACTTGGACTGTCCCAGCCCTGTCCCAGTCCTGTCCTGTCCTACCCTGCCCTGCCCTGCCCTGCCCTGCCCCTGGTGCAGCCCTATTTCGCCCTGCCCCTGTTTGACCCTGATTTGCCCCTACCCTGCCTCTGCCACTGCCCTGCCCTGCCCTGCCCTGCCCTGCCTTGCCCCTGCCCTGCCCCTGCCCTGCCCCTGCCCTGCCCCTGCCCTGCCCCTGCCCTGCCCCTGCCCTGCTCTGCCCTGCCTTCTGGCCCTAGCCTCCTTGCCCTGCCTCCTGCCCTGCCTCCTGCCCTGCCTTCTTGCCCTGCCTTCCTGCCCTGCCTCCTGCCTGGCCTCCTGCCCTGCTCCTGCCCTGCCTCCTTGCCCTGCCTCCTGCCCTGCCTCCTGCCCTGCCTCCTGCCCTGCCTCCTGGCCCGCCTCCTGCCCTGCCTCCTGCCCTGCCTCCTGCCCGCCTCCTGCCCTGCTCCTGCCCTGCCTCCTGCCCTGCCTTCCTGCCCTGTCTTCCTGCCCTGCTCCTTGCCCTGCTTCCTGCCCTCCTCCTGCCCTGCCTCCTGCCCTGCCTTCTGCCCTGCCTCCTGCCCTGCCTCCTGCCCTGCCTCCTGCCCTGCCTCCTGCCCTGCCTCTGCCCTGCCTTTGCCCTGCCTTCCTTTTCCATGCTCTGCCTCCTGCTCTGCCCTCGCTCTGCCTCTGCTCTGCCTCCTGCCCTGCCTCCTGCCCTGCCTCCTGCCCTGCCTCCTGCCCTGCCTCCTGCCCTCTGCCCTGCTCCCTTCTCTTTGCCATTTGCCCCTTGCCCCTAACCCTTATCCATTGCACCCTGCCTCATGCCCTTTGCCTCCTGACCATTGCTATCTGCCCGTTACATCCTGCCCCTTTCATCCTGCTCCTTGCCCTCTTGCCTGCCCCTTTCACTCTGCTCCTACCCTGCCCCCTGTTTTGCCCTGCCCTGTCCCTTGCCCTGTTCTTTCCCATGACTCGCCCCTGCCTCATCCCTTCCTCGCACTGCCATGGAGTTACTAAGTTCACCTGGTGGCAGGATTTATAACTAGTAGTTAAAAAGGAGAAACTAGATTTCGGTGCTGGTCAGATTTCACCAGATAAGTGATTGAATGGCTCACGAAAAACATGACACGGTAAAAAGAGCCTCCGGGCGGCATTCTTTAATGAAGGGCCAGCAACTAGGCGATGGTGGTATAATGGTGAGCATAGCTGCCTTCCAAGCAGTTGATCCGGGTTCGATTCCCGGCCATCGCAGTCCCTGTTTTGACCTCGTCGGCCACAGCGTGACCCAGGTCAGCTTATGTGAGGTTTGTCGAAAGGCCATAACCGTTTACGTGCATTATAGTTTCTCTGCGTTTTGGTAGAACATGAAATATGACATGGCAGAACGGAGGGCATGGCAGGACAGCAGAGTATAGCCCTGCCCTGTCACTGCCCCTACCTTGCCCCTGCTCTGCCCTCTACCTTGCCCCTTGCTCTGTCCCTTGCCATGTCCTGCCTTCTTCCCTGCCCCGTGCCTTGATAGACAGACTTATCAAGGGTCATCCTATGTGCCTGTGGCTATTATAACCTCTCGTCATGAGTTAAAAACACAGGAGACATGGTCAAGCAGGCATACAATGAAATCACACTAGTACATATAAAAATAAAACACTGACACACGCAAACACATACACACACCCATATATGCAGAGTCAAAATAAAACCAGCCGGCAAGACGATTAGAAGCACCGCACCGGTCAGTCAGGTGTCCGCGGAGCGGCAGCGAGATGTCGCCGCACCCTGCGACAAAACAGCGGCACTGGCAATCCTATAAGGTCGCGTGGCAGCGCGTTATGCAGCGCTGGTCCCCGGCAGGCAAAACGCCGCCGTCCCATCTCCGTGCGAGACCGGGGAACAAACA